>VZTR01021743.1:12894-27027 GCA_013400775.1 Chaetops frenatus | reverse complement strand
TCCCAACTTATTTATAACAGGTTTGTGGCTGTCCTGGGTCAGGGCTAAGCCCTTGACCCAACAGCTCTCAGCTCCAAGGCTCGTTGTCACACATGAGATGAGGGCAGAGGGGCGAGGAAGGAGGAGGCCTTTGCTTTGAGTTCTGGGAAGGGTTTATTCCTCCAGGAGGGTCAAGGACCAAAAGGCCCCAGAACAAGGGCTTACACAAACTTGTAAAGGGAAGGGGGCGTGGAAGGGAGGTACAGCTCTAGAACCAATGGGGTAAGGGTAGGGGAGGTCTCAGGGAGGAGTTCTGAACAGAGTGACAAGTATTGTAGCCATAGGGGAGTTAGGGGGGGGAGGGACACAATTCAAACAAACAAATGGGGCCTCCAACATTAGAGGATTTCCAGGGAGGGGTAGAGGGATCGACAAGGGGACTTCTAGAAGGTGGGTGGAGGGTGGGGAGGATTGGCATTCAGAGAGGGCAGGGATAGCAGCAACAGGGGAGGGCTTTGGGAAGGAGCAAAGCATCGTAACAGGGGGTAAGGGAATAAACCATTGGCAAAGTGCAAAACCTGGTACAGTTAAACAAAGAAAAACAAAACCAGGCCACAACGTGTTGTATCACCTGCAGCCCTGTGGGGCAAGGCCTGTGGGGAACACTTTGGGGGGTCTTTGATGGATTGTGACCGCCCCTCAGCTGCCTCTCACCTCAGAGGCCCCTGGCTGTGGCCTGTGGGGCTGGGGGGGTTCCACAGCTGGGCTGGTGTGTGTCATCAGAGGATGGGGGGT
Source organism: Chaetops frenatus (assembly GCA_013400775.1). Classification (NCBI taxonomy): domain Eukaryota; kingdom Metazoa; phylum Chordata; class Aves; order Passeriformes; family Picathartidae; genus Chaetops; species Chaetops frenatus. Next base: position 26,253 of record VZTR01021743.1, on the reverse strand, counting down.
TGGTGCCTCTGAGCAGAGGTTGTGCCACGCACCCCAAACCTCCTCCTGCCCCCTCTGTTGGGGAGAGTCTGTGTAAGCCTGGCTTCTGTGAGCTGTGCTCTCCCCCCACCCCAAACTCAGCAGAGGATGATCCTCAGCGCAGCTGGTGGCTTTGGCTTTCTGGTGGATTCAAACCTTTCCTTTCTTCTGAGATGACTGAACAATGGGTTTGCCTTTATCTAATCAGCAGTTTGACTTCCAGTCCAGAGTCCCAGTCAGGTATCTTCAGGGAGGCTTCTTTGGTTGTAGCTTCTTTATCCAGTTTTGGTTAAAAATGAGCAAAACCTGATATCAATGTTTGAGGCATGAATTATTTCTGCCTCTGACAAGGCGTCCTCAGGGGTGACTCTGGAGTGGCAGGGAGGTGCATCCACACCTTGGGGGGGAGGGAGGCCAGGGACCTCTGCAGTGGGTCCTCTCAGGAGGGAGAAAGAGCCTGTGCCCTTCACGTGGGGCTCTGTGCCTGGGGCTGGGGCTGTCCTGGCTGTGCCACCTCTGCTTCCATGTCCTGGCCAGTGAAGGCATTTTCTGAGCACCACGTGCAGTTGTGGAGGGGGAATCTCCTCCTCCAGCTGGGAACACTGGGACATGAGAGCTTTAAACCACATCCTCACATCACATTTTGCACCCATAAAGCCCCCTGGGTTAGCAGCTAGTGTTTTCCTAAACATGGCAATTTATATCACCTGGAGCAAAGGCTGATGTGCTGGCAGGAAGAGAATTTTGCTCTCCCCAGTCAATGGGAGAAACACTGGCAGTGTTTCCAAGCCATTCCTTACCCGTGGATTTGTATTTAGCACCAGCTTATCCATGCACCAGAGATTTTCAGATGCCTCACCAAGCCCAGTGCTGGGCTGAGGAAGGTCCCAGCTTGCAGGAGAGCAGGTGATGGTCAGGGCACATCCCAGCAGCAGAGTCTCTTCTATTTTCTCTACAGAAATTTGTCTAAAATCTGTCCTTATCTCAGCCTGGTGTGTTTCTGTAACCAGGGTGGCCCAGTGGCATCCTGAGTCTAGAAGGGTTTTTGAGACTTTCTCAATTAATGAGTCAAATCACAGAATCCCAGAAAGGTTTGGGATGGAAGGGGTCTTAAAAATCATCTTGTTCCAATCCCCTGCCATGGGCAGGGACACCTTCCACTATCCCAGGGTGCTCCAAGCCCTGTCCAGCCTGGCCTTGGACACTGCCAGGGATCCAGGGGCAGCCACAGCTTCTCTGGGCACCCTGTGCCAGGGCCTCCCCACCCTCACAGGGAAGAATTTCTTCCTTACATCTACTCTAAATCAATCCTCTCTCAGTTTAGAGCCATTCCTCCTCATCCTATCACCACAAATCCTTGTAAAATGCCACACCTCAGTGTCAACAGCCTGAGGTGGAGGAGTGACACTTATATTTGCACTCCTGGATTTAAAATGATTCATCTCAATCATGCTGCCATCATTAGGGCTCATAAGGATGAGCTACTTTACTTTGCTGCATTCCTGAGCCTGAACAGGCAGAAGGAAGGGGATTAATTAGAGGTATTTAATGGCTTTCATTGCCTATTGCAGGTTTGTGCTGGACTCATGGACAAGTTGCCATCAGCTGAGTGACAGTGACTCGTCACAGGGGAGTTCTTAGCAGGAGGAAATGGTGGAGCAAGGAAATGAAGAGATGAAGAACAACTCACTGGCCCAAGCCAAGAACACATCCATTAACCAGGGACTGATGGCTCTTTCCATAACTTGTCACCCATTAAAATATTGCAGCTATATTGATGCTGATGTACTGCCAGCTGCACTAAAAATAGGCCAAGTTTGCAGCTTTTAGTCCACCAGGAAAAAAAAAAAAGTTTTCATGCTTTTGAAACACTTCCCCATGAGTCACATTCCTCCCTTGGCTTTTCCGTGCTCTCAGATGGAACATTTTGCCAGAGGTGTCAGGTACACCCTGAGAGCAGCCTCTGAAAAACTAAAACTAAAAAGTGCTGTTCCTCAAAGGCCTGTGGTGTGAGATTCCCTTCAGCCAAGGAGGGCAGGGGAGGTTGTGAGGGTGTTGTCAGCCTGATGCTGGAGGAGCCTGGGGACAGCAGGGACATCGTGGGCAGCTCCTGTGGCCCTGTGTGGGTGGCAGGAGGTGACTGGGAGGGTTTGCATGGAGTTGCAAATCCCATGGAATTGGCAGCTGGAGCAGCTGGAGTTGATGTGGTGCCTGCTAGGGAGAGCCGGGCTGGGAGAAAGATGATTTTCATCCTCCTTTGGATCCTTTTTATTGATAATTTATTTACTGACAGAAAGGAAGTAGAGGGTTCTGGAAATGCAGTTGCTTTGGAGGAGAGGGATTTCAGCAGCCTTGCAACCACACAGGGAAGCACTGTCTGGTGAGGGAAGCCTTCTGAGCATGGATTTTGAAGCCCAATCATAGAATCATGGAAGAATTTGGGTTGGAAAGGATCTCTAAATGTCACCTAGCCCAACACCCTTGCAATGAGCAGGCACATCTTCAAATGAAAAAACGTTTCATTAAGACAAAAACAAACACAAGAAGTCAGTGAGGAAATCAGTGAGGTGCTCACCCTCCTGAGCTCAGGCAGCCCAAGCAGCCTCTGTGACAGGGCCATCATTTCCTCTGCCCATCCTCTTTTACCCACTGAAACAAGAGGGGAAGAACAGTTTTTGTCTAATATCAGAGGTCTAAAAGAGAGCTGACCATTCCAAATTGGTCACCCAGTCTCTTTCTACATCAGGCACGAGGAGCAGAAACTTCCAGAGGCCACCTCATTTTCTGGTGACATTTTTTAGGCAGTTGTGTGGCATTCAACCATGTATCAGTACATCTATGACCTTCAGATAGAATTTAGAATTTGAACGAATAAATTGAATATTTTACAGATCACCGACCAATTACTCCACATCCTTAACTTTTAATTTTCTCCTTTTTTTCTTTTCAGAGGAGCAAACACTGCTGGCCCCTCTGTTCCCAAGGTGCTGGTGCAAACCCCTCATTCCTTGGTGACATTTGCCACCTGTGCCCTGCTAAACTGTGCCTTGATGTGTCCCAGGAGCTCATTCATTCCCCTGGCTCTGCCTCACAAAGCTCTTTGCCTCATTCATTAACATAATTAATCCCCTGCATTAGCTTACACCTGGAATAAAATCTCTGCTCTTCCTGTTGGAAGCCACAGAGGTTGAAAGCTTGGTAATAAAAATCATCACTGACTTAACAAACGGCTTTCCCCTCAACTGTTTGGCTGGTTTGGCAGAGCTGAGTTTTTCAGTGTAGAGGCACTAAAAAAACTCCTTTATTAGTGAGCTCACCTTGACTGTGGTGGCCAAGAGCAGATGGGAGTTAAGAGGAAATTCCCTGCGTTGCATGGAATAATATCCATCCCTAAACTCAAGGACAACACTAATTTCTGGAAATGATGTCAGGAAGAACCAGAAATTGGTTTTTAAGAAGACTTTTTGTATCATTCTGAGTATTGTGAGTTCCATGCTTTGCCTGGGATTGAATTCTCTTTAAGAAACAGCTTCTATTCAAATTATTTTTGCCCTACTCTGCCTCTTTCTGCCTCCCATGGGAATTATTTCACAACAGGAACAGAGTTCTTGCAGAAAGACCTCCCAAAGTCTCTGTCCAGAGGGGGATTGATTGCTTTCTTTAAAAGGACATCTCTGACAAGGAGGGCTTGGATGCTAAATGGGCTCTTTAATCTAGACAAAAACACAGCAAAACCAGGAAAAAAATACGAAAAGTGAGAGCAGCTCACTTATCAGAGCAAACTCTTCAGAGAATTAGGGTTTTCTCTGTCTCTCAAAGTTTGTGATCAGCTCTAAGCACGTGTTTAGCTCCTTTTCACACAATCTGGGGTATTTTAGGTGTGTGTGTGGGACAGGCAGGATGCACAAGGTTGCTCAGGGCCTGCTGAAGTGGCAGCTGAACATGCAGTGGAGCTCCATGGCTCTCAAATAACATTAGAAGCCTGATTTTAGGCAAATAAATTGTGTCCCTGGGCTCTGAAAATGGATTTAGGGGAGAAGCTGGTACTTTTAGGGATAAACATGTTTGACTTTTTGATGTGTCCACTTAAAGATGAGGTGAATTATCCCCTTGACTGATTTCACATGGGATGAGGAGCTCAGGGAGGGGCATCCAAACCTCAGGGAAAGCCTGAGGGAAGAGCTGGAATTGACCCCTGAATTTCAAGCCCATCTCCATTGGCTGCCTCACAAGAGCAGCCAAAACAGAGCCACATTTTGCTTTTATCCTGCCTGGGAAATCGTGGTGACCTCTGTACCTCAGCTCTGACTTGGCCATTTGTCACCTCCTGTGCCAGGCAGGCAAATTGCCCTGACTCTGCAATCAGGCTAATTAGGGAGAGCAGTGTTTGGAGCTCGGCATAAAACATCTCATTTGAATCAAAGTGCTCTGATCAAAGTTGGAGAATTAAGATAACAAAAGAGCAATTAGGGAAATTTTCCAAATGAACAACTCGTGTGGGTGGAAATAAGTTCCTTCAGAAATGTCATCAAAACATTCTGAGCTCCTTAAGAATGCTCCTTTTCCTTCTGTTTGGAAATTGCTCATTTAGGAGAACAACACAGGAACACGGGTGTGTCACGGGCTGCTGTCACCTGTTCTTCTCCCCTTTTCTCCTCCTGAGAAGGAGTGTCCCAAACCCAGGGTGATGGGGACAGCTCTGGTGTCACCCAGACCAAGGTTTGACTGCTGAAATGTTCCCAGAAATGCCCAGAGCCCTTCTAGGGACAAATCCAAAACAGCTGCTGTACAGCAAAGATCATTCCCTCGGGCTCTCACTCCTTTCTGAGGATCAGGGGGTGCTGGAGATTGGGGGTGTCCATGGATGAGGAGCTGGACAAGCCCTGGCTGTGTGGATTTGCAGCCCAGGGATCCAACTGTGCCCTGGCTGCATCAAAAACACGTGGGCAGGGTTTGAGGAGGGGGTTCTGCCCCTCTGCTCTGCTCTGGTGAGATCCCTCCTGCACTTCTATGTCCAGATCTGGGGTCTCCAACACAGGACAGACCTGGAGAGAATCCAGAGGAGGCCAAGGAGATGCTCCAGGGCTGGAGCCGCTCTGGAGCCAGGCTGGGAGAGCTGGGAATGTTCCCCTGGAGAGGAGAAGGCTCCAAGGAGAGCTCAGAGCCCCTGGCAGGGCCTGAAGGGGCTCCAGGAGAGCTGGAGAGGGACTGGGGACAAGGGATGGAGGGACAGGACACAGGGAATGGCTTCCCACTGCCAGAGGGCAGGGATGGATGGGATTTTGGGAAGGAATTCCTGGCTGGGAGGGTGGGGAGGGGCTGGGCTGGAATTCCCAGATTTGCTGTGGCTGCCCCTGGATCCCTGGCAGTGCCCAAGGCCAGGTTGGACATTGGGGTTTGGATCAGCCTGGCACAATGTCCCTGCCCATGGCAGGGGGTGGAACTGGATGAGCTTTGCCAACCTTTCCAACACAAACCATTCTGTGAATAAAAAAAATAAATAAATGTAGCAAGACTCAGGGGCTGGAAGGTTTCCTGATGGGCTCTGGCAGAGTGTGAATTGTCCCACTTTGCAGGGCTGCTTTGTAAAAAAAAGAACCTGAGGGTGGAAAACAGAGCAAAGCAAGCCTGGAAAACACTGCAGGCTGCACCTTGAGCAGGCAGAGGGGTTTGTGCTGTCAGACTCCCCGTCTCAGGCTGAGCCAAAAGCCTCTGTCTCACTGGCAAGTGAAGAGATTTCCCTGGTACTGGGAAAAGAGATGAATGTCCAGTGGATGCCTCTGAGCACAAGCGAGAGCAGAGCACGGGAGTCACTCTGGCTTTAACGAGTCCAGCTCAGGCTGAAATCATCCCCTGCAAGGAGAGGGACCCAGAGCTGGCACTGCTGGAGAGGTGCAGCAGGAAGCAGCTCTTTGGATGGAACGTGGTTCAGCCAGGGTGGTCTCCTTACGCACCTGAGATGATTTTACAAAGCTGTTGCCGAGGGCAGGAAGGAAAAGCACACCTGAAACAACCAGGAAACCCTGGATTCCGTGCCCTGCTCTGTGGGTGAGGGCTGTGCTGTGGCCTTGGGAAGCTCCAGTTGCTTCAGTGGGGTGATCTGGTGGGATAATCAGGCTCAGATTTCCCAGGAAGATCATTTTCTCCCAACAAAGCTCGAAATCTTGCTTTTCCTGCCGTAGCTGAGCACCCAGCCCCAGCACACAGATGTTGGTTTCTCCCTCAGCCCCAAGGAGTGGGAAAGAGCCTGATATTCCCTTCAGAGATGAAAAAGGAGGGTTCCTTTCCCCTCATCCCAGTCCTGTGGTGTGGGGACACTGATGTGGAAGAGGAGGGCCTTCATGTGGTGTGGTGGGGAGGGACAGGATCCTGATCCAGAGTTTTATCTTCATTTTATGTATCTGGAAGTCAGGTGAATTCCTGCACCTGGAGCCCTCATCCTGGGATCCCTTTCTAACCAACAGCTCTGAGCAAGCTCTTCCAAAGGGTCTTGGGTCAGACTGAGCTTGGTTTCTTATTTTAGGGTGAGGTGAATTCCCTTCTGGATTGTGACCATTTCTCTCTTGGCTGCAGAAGGAGAATGTGGGGAGAATCTCAGCCCTAAATATCTGCATTTTAGACAGGTCACAGCCAGAGGGAGGATCCCACCCTCACCTTCCCTGATGCCATCAGAGCTGCACCTCCCCCAGGCTTTCAGGAGAGCAGTAACTGCAGGGAATTTGGTCCATAGCACGTTGCAGGATCCAAAATATCCACAGCATCTTGAATCCTTGGTATGCTAATGCATGTCTAGACAAACCAGGGCAGCTTGTGCTGAGCTCAGCTCCCTGCTGCTCCTCTGGGATACTGAAAATTACATGAGCAGCAGCAAAGAGGATTTGATTCTATTTTGTGGTGGAAAGTGTCCTGAATTTTCAACACCAGGCTTTCAACTTGGCAAATGAAAATATACCCCTGGACTAGGTGAGGGATTCATCTGAGAGAGATTCTGTCGTTGTTGATTATGTACAAACACCTTCTACATCCACAAAAAATTGAAGTTAAGTAGCCAAAACCTAACAAGTGAGCAATGAGTGCTCACCCATCTTGGGATGGAGGTACAAGGTTCATATTCCTTCTGCCCTCTCCTCCTTTTATCCTTATTTTCCCATTAGTGGAGATAAAATGGGAAAAGGAAAAAGTAAGAGGAAACCAAATGTCCAAAATGCTGAATGAGCTGCGAGCAGTTCCCCTCGGAGACCTGTAATCAGAAAAGGGTTTTATTGTCCCCATCCAGTCCTTCCCTGCCTGCATTTGGAAATTGTGATTATACCAGCAGAGGCACACCTCACAGTGATGCACATCAATCCCAAACTGCCCTCCTCTGCTGGGAATACAGGATGGGCTCATCCATCTTCATCAAAATCAATCAAGAGCCTTTGGAAAGAAGATTTCCAGCCACAGGTCACCACGTCGCCTGGGAGCTGCAATTTAGGAAGAAAAATGTGATTAAACTTCTCTCAGTTTCTGATGTGGGGGTATGTGGCAAAGTGTTTGGAGCTGTGGAGTCACACACGGCCTCAGAACGCCTTGAGGGAATTCTGTGTGTTCCCAGAGGAGAGGCAAGAAAGCCAATTCTGTTACTCCCCTGCTAATTGTATTTGGATTTGGTGAATTTTGCTGAGCTAAAGTCACTAACAGGGATCAGAGACTCCTCAGCAGTGCTACCCAGGAGCTGGGGAAGCTGGGAAAGCTGGGAGAGCTGGGAAAGCCTCCTGGGCTGTTCCTTTGATTGTGTCAGGGTGAGATATCGGGGCAAAAAGGGAGCTGAAGGGATGCAGACACCACAGCTCTGATCCATTACTGAGATGTTACGACATTGGAGGTGAAATTACACAGAGGAAATGAGGCTTCCTTGGATTAGGGCAGCTCTCTGGAGCTGTCTGGAGATGGCTGAGACCTCTGGAGCTCTCTGGAGCTCTCTGGAGCTGTCTGGAGTTTTCTGGAGATGTCTGGAGTATTCTGGAGCTGCCTGGAGCTGCCTGGAGCCCTCTGGGGCTCTCTGGAGTTTTCTGGAGCTATCTGGAGATGTCTGAGACCTCTGAAGTTCTCTGGTGTTTTCCTGGAGTTTTCTGGAGCTTTCTGGGGTTTTCTGGAGCAGTCTGGAGCAGTCTGGGGTTTTCTGCAGCTTTCTGGGGTTTTCTGGATCTGTCTGGAGCTGTCTGGAGCTCTCCGGAGCTCTCTGGAGCTGTGTGAAGCTGCCTGGAGCTCTCTGGGTCTCTCTGAAATTTTCTGGAGCCGTCTGGCAATTCCTGGCACTTTCTGGAGTTTTCTGGAGCTGTCTGGATCTTTCTGGAGCTCTCTGGAGCAGCCGTTTGAGCACCACTGAGAGAAAAGTACCGAACTCCTGTAGAGCACCAGGGAGGCCGAGGCCAAGAAGGGAAAAGCCGTGATGTTCCTGCCAGGAAGAGGAGTGTGAGCCTGGCTGCCAGCTCCGGAGCCTGGGAACACCTGGCTCACCCCAGCCTGCCTGATTCCTGTCCAGTGATGCTGAAAAAATGATGGTTCTGGGGAGAGTTCAGGAGGTTTTGGGGAGCGAAGCTGAAAAGCACAAGGAACCAGGCGGGTTTGGGGGGCACAGTGGGGAAGATGGGGAGAGAGGGGAGGGCAGCAGTGCTCAGTCAGAGAGGGAGGAAGAAGAGGAGTCACCCCTTGGCTGAGCATGGCACTGCCTGGAAGGGGAAACCATGAGAGGAGAGCTTGGAGCTACACAGGAGCTACTTCAAAAACTGTTCAGAATTTTGGGGCTTCAGTGCTGGTGGCTCTGGATGTGACTCCAGAGCATCCTCTGGCCAGAGATTCCTGCCTTCCATTCATCTCTGCAGCTGGAGAGCTCTGCTTCAGGCCTGATTGCATTGGATACAACTCTAAAACTTGGACATCAGAGCTGGCTCAATCATTGTGCCAAGCTTAAACAGGTAGTGGAACTCATCTTCTTGTTCCCAGTTCATCCCTGGGCAGCCAGGGGATGAATTCTTCTCCCTCAGCTGGCTCAGGCTGGGAAATAAAACCCAAACAACCCAACACCTCATCGAAACCTCCCCTCTTTTCATTTAAAACAATTCCTGGTTGTCCCATCACCATCTGCACATCTGAAAATGTTGCTCTCCCTCTTTTTCAGAATCTCCCTTTGGATTTGGGCTGGGTTCAGCACATTTCCTTGCTGCTAGGAGTCAGATCAGCATCCCTGGGCCACAGCACTCACAGGGAGTTACGTGGCAGCTGCAGGAGCTGTCTGTGTGTCTGTCCCCACCCCCAGGGATGATTTCCTGGCTGTGAGTGATGCTGGTGCTGTCATCAGGAAAAGGACAAAGAGCATGAAGAGCATCCCATGCAGGAGAAAGGAGGGGTGCTGTCCCTCAGGGCACCACTCCTCCCTCCTGCTCATGGGCCTGGCCCAGGAATGGTGCAGAAGGACAATCTGCACCCTCTTGGACCAAAGCATTGGCCTCTGTTTCAGTCCAGGCCTGAGCTGCTGTTGGCAGAGCTGAGTCCTCCCTCCCTCCCTGCCCAGCACTGCAGCTTGTTTAGAGCAGGGCATCCATTTATCTCTGTTTCTCACTGAGGGGGCGAGGGGGACTGTGTAGATGCCAGGCTGAGCAGTGTTCTGCAGATTCTGGGGACACTTACCATGACAAATGCACGAGGCTTGTTCAGATGGAAATTGCTGCCTGTAGAGATGCTGTCACAACGATGGATGAGAGCATTGCCTGATCCTCTCTGCTATTTATTGTGGGGTGCCAGGGTTCTCAAGCTTCCAATCTCAAGGTCTGGGCTTTTTTTCCATATCAGCCACACCTTTTTGTTCAGGTTAGCAACCCTGGAGCCCCTCTGAGTTTCCCCAAGTTTCCAGTAGTCACTAAAAATCAAAATCTCAGTGCCAGTTTTGGGATTTTGGAAGCAGCTGATGAATGAAGGTAGATGAAAACTGAATGTATGAAGTGGCACCAGAGAGCCAACCTGGTGTCTTGTCCTCCTCCTTGGAAAATTGCTGTGGGGTAGATTTAGATGGGATTTTGGGAAGGAATTATTCCCTGTGAGGGTGGTGAGGCCCTGGAAAAAGTTTCCCAGAGAAGCTGAGGCTGTCCCTGGATCCCTGGAAGTGCCCAAGGCCAGGTTGGACATTGGGGCTTGGAGCAGCCTGGGACAGTGGGAGGTGTCCCTGCCCATGGCAGGGGGGGGGACCAGATGATTTTTAATGTCCCTTCCATCCCAAACTGTTTGAGGGCTCAGTGATTTCCCTGAAAGGATCTAAGTCCAGATTGCACTGAAATGTGCTCGAAAACACTTTAAATTTGCAGCCCAAGTTCAGCCATGGCTGTTGCAAACACCAGGGAAGCAGCAGATGCAGCAGAGGATTTTTCAGGCTTCTGGATCTTGCTGCAGCAGCACAGAGAGTTCAAGCAATCCCCCAGAGAAAAGAGTCTCTCAAGCAAACAGGAAAGAAAGGAATGTTTGCTTAAAATGCTAAACATACCCTCATTAGTAATAAAGTGTAATTCAAATAAGGCTCAAGAATTCCTGCCTGACACTGTTATGCCACTTGTGACATTTCTGTGCGTAGTAGATGAAAAAACACCACAAAATACAGCAAAATAAATGCAAAAAGAAATAAAGCTTTAGATTAAAAATGGAGATTCAGATTCAACTCTTTCTTTGAAGACCCATTAGAATCAGCAGGAAATAAATTTCCCCAAACTGAACCGAATTCAGTTTCCCAAGAGCAGGGTTGTTTTTACAGGTAGGAGCTTAAGCATGGACACACAGCCACAGCAACAGCCCCTCTTTTATGATAATAAATACAAAATGACATTAATCTATCAAAGACAATTGTAGGAACTCCACACAACCTTCACCTCTGGGCAGCAGATCCCCAGAACTCTTTACAGCACTGACTTATCTCAGTTTGTATAAGCCAGGCCCTTAATCATTTATTTGATTCCATTTTTCTGCTCTGTGACCATGTCTGTGGCTCAGTTTTCCCTCCTGAACTTTTTACCCCTTGCTGACCCTTTTCTGCTGACATTCTTGAAGTCAAGTGGAGGTGTCTATTTTCTCTTATTTTTACTCCACTCTCTGTTGCTCTCTGAAGCTCTGGTGCATTAATAAATGTACTGCCAATCTCAATATATCCCATGCTGGTCATGGGGCAGAGCATGGTGAGAGCTTCTCCTCCACAGACGGCATGAAGCCAATTTATATTTCCCCAGGTAAACTTTTGTCCTTCACTGCTGGGAGGAAAATCAGAATCCTTGGGGTTATTGAAAAGTGACCATGCTGGAAGGAGTTGTCAGGGACAGAGATTGGGTGTGAACTGAAAGAGGGGAAATTTAGGTTAAACATGAGGAAGAAATTCATCTCTGTGAGGGTGGTGAGGCCTTAGCAGAGGTTGCCCAGAGAAGTTATGGCTGTTCCATCCCTGGAAGTGTCCAAGGCCAGGTTGGATGGGGCTTGGAGCAACCTGGGCTAGTGAAAGGTGCTTTGTAAATTATGTCTGAATTCTCTTTAACCTCTCTTCCAACCCAAACCATTCTATTCTGTAATTTTATGACTGAAGACCTCCCAGGTTTGTGCAGCACTTCTATCCATGGATCCCCAGGTGTGTGTGGGGGACACTCCTGAAAGTTTCTTCCACACCTGAACTTCCCAATCTTTGTAGAAGTTGCTTTGGCACCATTCCGAAGAGGTTTTTTGTTCTGTGACACCACGAGAGCCTGCCCAGGCCCAGGGGGACATCACAGGCTGTGCAGGACGGGCATGAGGAGCACGGGCAGCCCTGGATTTGTGGGGGTGTCCCTTGGGCCATGTCACCCCCCCAGGAGCTCCCTGCTGCCTCAGGTGATGCTCTGTGCTGCAGTGGGAAGGGAAGCACTGAACAAACCACAGGGGCTCCTAAATTAACTCCTCCCACCTCATTTCCAGGGGTTTTTCTCCTCCTGTTTCAGTCCACGTTGGACTCCGCATCTTAAGAGTTTTATTATTCATGAGCCTTGATCAGCTGAAGGGAAGCAGATCGTGTTTTATTGATGTCCTTTCAGACTGAACGCAGGCTGCATGGCTCTTGGAGCATTTCCAGTCCCTTCACTTTGTCAGGGATTGCAAGGCTTGTACCAACCCTCCCCACTGCAGAAAATCCTGCACATTTCCAGAGTTTTAGCTGGAAGTTGCTATTTCGATATTTGCTTTTAAGAAAACCAAAACCAAAACCAAACCAAACCAAACAACAACAACAAAAACCCCAAACAAACAAAAAACAAACAAAAAACCAAACCAAAACAAAACACAAACCAAACAAACAAAACCCTCAAACAAAAAATACCCCCCAAAACAACCCCAAAACCAACACAAAACCCAACAACCAAAAAACCCACAAAAACAAAAACAAAACCCAACCAATCAACCAACCAAAAAAAACCCCACCAACCCCCCCCCAAACCACCAACAAAAAAAACCACCCTCGAAAACCAAAGATATTTCCTCCTCTTTTTTTTTTAATAGAAGCTGATAAATACACACAAAAAAGGATGATAGAAAAAGACAAAAATAGGTGAACTCAATTAGTCACAGATCCATTTCACTCCCCAATTTTTCTGCTGTTACACCACAGGTGATCTTTGACTTTTCATGTCTAATGGGTTACTCCCCTAGTTTTAATCAAGGGAAAAATTGGCAAATCAAGGGCAAACGGCCCTGGGAGATGCTCTGGAGCATTTTGGGCTTTAAGAACATCTTGTAAAAGCAGTTGTAATCTCAGGGATTTGCCTTGTGCCTTGTCCTTAGAAAAGAGAGGCTGCAGCTCTGGCTGTGTTAAGCAATAAATGGGGAAATGTGTAACAAACCAGCCCCAAAATAGTCCAAACTCTCCAGTTTCTTGGAGGCTGCTGCATGTCTGATACACAGAATTACAGGCTTATGCTTTGTGCTTATTCACATGCAGCAGCTCCTGTTCTTCTCCTTGGAGTTCTGTTCTCCAAACCCAGCAAACTGCACAGGACTGGGAAGCTCCGGGCTCCTGGATTTCACAGGCAGGAGCAGCAGGATCTGGTGGCACCCAGGGAATTCCTGTGCTGCAGATGCTGCCCTCGGGTTCAGACCCTGCCTGCACAGTGGAAAGGGAGGAACAAATCCTGACACGAGCTTGCCAGAGGCTGCCCGAAGTCTCAGCTCGATGCACGAGGGGCCTGGCTCCTCACCGGGTGAGGGGCGCAGCTGATCCCAGGCCGTGGGTGCTGCAAAAGCTCAGCTGTGATGGTAAATCCAGGAGGGGAGGAAGAGGCAAAGGAGGCGAGGGGGCTCCAGAGA
>VZTR01021743.1:0-12626 GCA_013400775.1 Chaetops frenatus | reverse complement strand
TTTTTTTTTGCAGGCTGACAGCAGAAGTTAAGCATGCAGATGAGGTGCCTGTGGCTGCCCTAGTTTTTTGGCAGCTTCAGAAAAATCTGGACAAGAGAGGAGAGATGGCTTTGCTGAGCCTCATCCCAACCCTGCTTTTTATGGAGTCGAGGGTGGGATTGCCCAGGATCAGTGCAGCCCCAGGGAGGGTCCCCACAGACTTTGCAGGTGTGTGGATAAGAGGATAGGAGGTGTGGATTGCAGATTTTTGCTCAAGGTGATTCCCCAGGGAAGGTGCCCAAATTCCTGGCAGGTCCCAGCAGGCTGGAGCAGCTGCAGGTCAGTGTTAGAAGGGGAGTGGGGACGTGGTGGGGGCTGCAGTGGGTACAGCCAGACATCAAACCTTCATCCTGAGGCTCTGCCTGACCCCAAATTATCAGCTCTATGGGGCAAAGCAGAGAAAAAAGGGCTCCATCCAGAGCCTGGCCTCATCCTGGGCACAGCTCCAGCAGGAGGAAGCTGCTCAGGGAGCTGGGAATGGCTCTCAGGAGGGCTGGTGAATCCAATCCAAGCTCCCTCTGGTTTTTCCTGCAAGGACAAAGCTTTGTGGTCACTGCTGCTTGCAAGTTTGTCCAGTCTCATGTGGGAAATGAGAACTGGCTGGACCCTGACCCTCGGGGAGGGAGGAACCTCAGCCTGGTCCCTGGGCCAGGAGAGGCACAGCTGAGCTGGGCCTGGTGCCAGCAGTGCTGGGAAGGGCACAGAGGGGCTTGGGAAAGTGGGGTTGAATCACAGAATCCCAGAATGGTTTGGGATGGAAGGGATCTTAAACTCATCCAGTTCCAGCCCCTGCCATGGGCAGGGACATTTCCCACTGTCCCAGGCTGCCCCAAGCCCTGTCCAGCCTGGCCTTGGGCACTGCCAGGGATCCAGGGGCAGCCTCAGCTTCTCTGGGAAACTTTTTCCAGGGCCTCCCCACCCTCCCAGGGAACAATTTCTCCCCCATATCCAATCTAAATCTACTTTCTTCAGCTTAAATTCATTATGGTTAAGACTGTGTGTGGTTCTTACAACTCCAGTCTCTCCCTATGGCTGCCTGTGCTTCATCCCAAAAACACCTCTTGAAAGATACATCCTGTCAGAGCTGGGCTGTGGGGATCTCCTGATCTCAGGTCAGAAGGAATCAGGAGGAGCCAGGAGGGTTTCACACTCACTGCTGAGAAACCAGCTCTGAGCTGCCTGTTGCTCTGGAATTAGAAAAAATTACCGACCTGAACAACTCCCAGACTATATCTGTGGTTCTTTAAGCTTTTTATACCTCCAGGAGGTCCCTTCTTAGAAGGACTTTGCAGTTCTAACCCAGGACTCCTTTGCACTCTCCCATCCAGGGCAGGTTGATCTGCTGGAGGGGAGCTTGCCTTTGTGCTGAGCTGTGGAGAAAATCCCTGTGAATCCCCTGCTTGGGTAAAACCTGGAGTTTGTATGAAATGAGCCCAGCTCTGGGATTTCCCCAAACACACCCAGCACTCGCTCTGACTTTGATCAGCAAAGAGAACTCATCTCAGGAGGGTGTTTATTTTTTTTTTAATCTTGGGTTAGGGCTAGAATGTCTTTGGTGGGCATCTTCAAAAGCTGCCCTGGCCCCAGCTGCTGTGCAGATAACAACCAGCTGCTCTTTGAAGCTGGGATCTGTGTGCCTGCTCTGCCAGGCCTTTGTAGCACTGCTTTGGGATCAAGGAGCCCTCTGCCTGGTAAATTCCATGCCAGACACGAAGCTGTGTCCCTCTGACTGGAAACAAGAGAGGCTCAGCAGCTTGGGCAAGGAGAGTTCACAAAAATGAAGAGGAAAGTTAGAAAAAAATAACAAGAGGGGGCTCGTTATTTTGTGTCCTGATTTTGGCTGGGGTGGAGTTAGTTTTTCTCCCTAGCAGCTGGTGCAGTGCTGTGTTTTGGATTTAGCATGAGGATAATGTTGACACCACACTGATTTTCTGGTTGTTGCTAAACTGTGCTCACCATAGGTCAAGGAGTTTTCAGGGTCTGCCAGTGAGGACAAGAAGCCATTAGAATGTATTTGTTATAAATATTCCTTGTACTAGTTTAAAAATTGCTGCTCCCGAAGTTGATTTATCTGCTCTCAGAGGTGCTGTGCTGGATCTTGGAGCTGTGCTGTGTAACACTTGCAGGATATTGTGCTGTTTGGCACCCATGGGAATTTGGATAAGGTTATCCCACTGCTGACTCTGTAACACTGACAGGATGGAATTGCTGGTTGTGGAAATAAGCTGGTGTTTGTACTCATTATTCCCATTACCTCCAGAATTTGGGAGCCATCTATAGGTAATTATTAATAGTTACACCTTTTTCTCTTTTCCCTTCAGAGACTCAATCCCTGAACATGACACCTCCCTTTTTCCTCCTCTTCTCCTCCAGGCTGATTAGGAGAAAGTTTTGGATATCCTTGGGATGTTCAAACCATCATGTTCTCATTGCTATAACTTCTGAACATGATCCAGGCCTTCAGCTTGAACAACTATTTCAGAATCCCACACAGAGATCTGCCCCAAAGTTGGATAATCCTGAGTGGAAGGATGTGTAGGATGGGGTGGGCCTGGGACAGAGTGCACCTCCAGTGTTTTTGAATTTCACCTCTGAATAAGTGCAGAATCTGGCCAAAATCATTATCCTGGAAGAACAGAAGGGGAAACTCCATTAATGTCTTTTTACATGAGGTATTTTGGTGCCTCCCTGGGGTGGGATAAATGGCCAAGCTTCCTGTTTGAATCATTTTCAGATTCTGCAGAGCTGTTACCAGCTCTGAGCTGCTTCTTCACATCTCCTTTCAAAAGATGTCTGGTTCTCTGGAGCCCTTTTTGCACTCCTTCTTTCTCCACAGATAGAGCTGGATTAGGAAAAAGCATCTCCTGGATGGCTTTTATTCATTAATGATGGTGCAGACCATCCCCTTCTCCTCCCAGAACTCATCCAGCCCATCCTGTGGCAGCACTGTGGTATCAATATTACCCCTGCAGCTGGTGGAGTAGAACCTTGAAGGATTTTTGAACTTTTGTATCCAGAAAGAAGGAGATGTGTGAACATTGTGTGAAGAGCCCCATGGTCAAGTATGGCCAACAGAAATGTCCATCATCCTAATCTGAAAATGCCTCAGTTCTGAAAATCCAGGCCTAAACCCCTGCAGTAATCAACCAGCACAGCTCTAGAGGTTCCCCTGGGAGGTTCTTCATGATGCACTAAAAGAGATGCCCCACTTTCAGTTTTGGAGATGGTGAAGGGTGTGAAGAGTGGCTGCATGTGGCAGAGGAAAATCATAGAATCATGGAATTGCAGAAGGGTTTGGGTTAGAAGGGGTTTTTAAGATCATCTTGTTCCAAATCCCTGCTGGGACGCCTTCCCCTATCCCAGGTTATCCCAAGCCCTGTCCAACCTGGCCTTGGACACTTCCAGGGCTCCAGGGCCAGCCACAGCTTCTCTGGGTACTCTGTGCCAGGGCCTCAGGGAGGAATTTCTTCCTAATATCTAATCCAATTCTGCCTTCCTTCAGCTTAAAGCCATTTCCCTTGTCCTGTCACTCCATGCCCTTGCGAAAAGTCCTTCTCCAACAGTGCTGCCTTTATGAAGTTAATAACTTATTTGTGATCCTTCAGACTTGGGAAGAGAGCAAAATTATTTTTCTACCAGCCAGGCATTTCCAATATACAAATCCTCATAAATCTTTAAAGCAGGTAAAGAGCTGCAGTCAAGCACCCTTCAAGCTGCAAGGAGCTGAGTTGGGTTTCTCCTTTTCTGTGAGATTCCCTGCTCTTCCTGGGAAACCAGAGCTGCAGGCAGAGCAGGATGCTTGGGTTATTCTGAGCATCTGTGAGTGTGACCCAATTACAGCCCAGGATGTGCCAGTGCAGAGCAGCACAGAGCACAGACGTGCCTGCTGCTGCAGCTAATTAATATTTCCTTTGTAACTTCCTAAGGAGGTGGGGAGAGGGGGATGTATTGAAGAATATATTGAAGGAAGTATTGCAGGGGCTTGCAGTTGTTTTAATTTCCAGCCTGGCCAGGGTCCTTTCTGCTTTCAGTTTGGTGCTGAACTTGTGAAACCCAAAACATATCTGTCTCTGTGACTATCTACACACGTGTATGTGCATAGAAAAAGACTGAAATAAATCTGGAAAATCTGTCAAGCTCGGAGTGCCAGCATATAATTAACAAGACAATCAAGCTGTAGCATCGTAGATTTAGCTGCTCTTACTGTCAGTGAAGAGAGCTGTTTAACCTTTTCTGGGCCAGAAAAGTAACAGTGGTGGAAATATTCACTGTCAAGGTGATCTGTGCTAAGGAGGGAATGAATTTTAATCCCAGGCTTGACAAACCAGTTCTGGGAAGAGCCAAGAGCTGTGAATTCCCACAATGTTGATGTCAATGCTGTGCACAACTGGTTTCTCCTGCTGGAGTTGAACCCTCAGGGCCAGGGGTGCATCATGAAGTTGCATTTTTAGATCTGGTATGTGGGCAGCTCTAGAAAGAGGAGGAGTGGGAGTTTATCCAAAACCCCATTGGTTCTGTATTCTAGAAGGGATTTGCTCATGGAAAAGGTCCTGGGGGTGAACGTGAGCCCAGGTGTGCCCAGGTGGCCAAGAAGGCCACTGGCACCTGCCTTGGATGACCAACAGCAGGGCCAGGGCAGGGATTGTCCCTCTGTGCTCAGCACTGCTGGGGCTTGGAGCAGCCTGGGGTAGGGAAAGGTGTCCCTGGCCATGGTGGGGGTGGGAATGAGGTGATCTTTAAGGTCCTTTCCTGTGGATGCTGAATAGGCTTGGAACAGGGAGAACCTCAGATTAAAGCCATGAAGCAGAGTTAGGACATCCACAGACTGCAGAGCTAGAATGTTCTCACACGTGGAATCAAAGCAATCCAGTTCTCAGGCTCGTTTAGACATCAACATAAAGCAAGGATGTGAAAACAATCTGCACCTGTGTAAACGATCTGTGTGCTTTATTCTAATTGGTTTAGAGTAATTGTTTTAGAATTTTATCCAACGGAGTTTTGCTTTCCACCATGTACCTTATGTATTGGTGGATTTCTCAATGAAGAGAGGCCTTTTGTCTTCTGGATTTAACTGGAGTCTGTGTGTTGTGACTCAACAGCGACACTTTCCAACCCCAACCATTCTGGGATTGTGTGATTGATCCAGGATTTCTGTCCAGGTTGGGTGACCCACAAAGAGGAGCTGATAGTTCTGCATTTTCAGGGCTTGTGTTAATTAACAGTGGCCTCCCTGGAGGGACCAAAAAAAGACACAACAGCATGCAAGGAGCACAGCCCAGGAGAAACTCTGCCTCTCAGAGCAGACACCAGTCCAGAGCTTTGTTTTCTACCAGCCATTGCCACCAAAAAGCCACTTCTCAGAAGGAAAATGGGAATTTGGCTGAGCTTTTCCTCAAAAAATTCCACTGAGGACCATGAGAGCCTTGACACAGACTTCTGGCTGCTGCAGCTTTTGCTGCAGTTTGGAAATTCTCACTGCTATAGAGATGATATTGAAAACACCTTTCTGTGGAAATGTCAAGATTTTAGTGATTTATTTCTGTGGAGTATATTAGTGCTCATTTCCAGTTCTGAATCATCCAGTTTGCTCAGAAAAACTCTTCTCCTGCAGCTCTGGATGTTGGATGTTAGAAAAAAGTGTCTTCTCTGCAAATATTCCTAGGCAGGGAAGAGTGTAATGAAAACTGGGCAATATTATACAGCTAAAACTACTTTTTTCCATGGAAGATATTCAGATTTAGAGGCCAGAAGGTCTATTCTTCTGGTTTAATAATAAACCAGAATACTTATTACTGCTGTTGCCAATTCATTTGTGTAGAAATGAGACAAACAGCAATTTTGAAACGTGCTTGTATTGCCCTTTTTCCTGCTTTTTGGAATTAAATCTTTCACCTTGCAGATTTGAATGGAATTTTGAATTTCTAATGGTGCCATTTGAGCAAAAAGCCCTTTACTGCAGAATCCCCTGAAGAAAACATTGGAAGCCAAGACTGAGGGTATTATTTACCTCCAAACAATGCTTTTGCATAATTTATTACTTTGTGGGTTTATTTTTTTAAAGAATGGGATTTGTTTTATCCCAAAATTATTTTTTTTTCAGTCTGAATTATGCACAAACTGAGAAAGCAAAGCTCTTGGAGCTCTATTAACAAGTGCTGTGAGAGGATGTGGGCTGCAGCTGACAAAAAGCTACTGCATAAGTAGAACTCCATTTTATTCTATATATTTCTTAAATAAAAAGGGTGTTTTTTCCCCTCCTTTGACTTGGGCTGCTGCATTTATATGGGAAAGTGGCATAGTTTTCTTTAGGTGCCAGAAACTTCTATTTGAAGACGCAGCTATAAACTTGCTTTTCCCTGCTGAGAACTGAATTTCCTCCTGTGGAAATTCGGAGGAAAAGTAAGTCTGGGAGGGGTTTTTCCTGCCAGAGATACATGGAATTCTTTTTTAAGGTTCTGTATTCCCTGGAGTTTCCGAGGTGAAGGGATTTTAGGACATAAAATGGGATTTTAGGACATAAAATGGAATTTTGCTGAAATCACTCTGTTTATAGTTTGGTCTGGAATGAGCTTTTTTCAGCTGTGATGCCAACATGGGTATCACCCTAATTTGGGCAGCTGGGGGTGTTAATTTTCCAAATGGGCACAAGGGACATCCTTTAGGGGAGCAGGAAATGGTCCCTGACCTGTGGTGGCTCCTAAGGACACCTGGACAAGGACTGGGAAGGTGTTGGTGGGAGATTGCCCTGGGCCCAAACTGTACCAAAAGCCTCTCCAAGGGTTTGAAGAGTTTGGGGTGAGCCTGTGACAGGGTTTGGTTGCTGGTGAAGATGTTTCTGCAGAGTTTCTCCTGTTTTTTCTCAGCTCAGATTTCTCCAGTGCACCAACCTGCTCTGGAGGGCTTTGGAGCTCAGGAAAGAAGGATTTGCTTTTAGTGACAGCACAGAACACATTCTGGAGAGATCTGGTGTTGACCCCTTTTTCAGGGTGTGCGGTTAATGTGAATGCCAAATAAAATCATCATTAACTTCTTCTATAAATTACAGATAATAAAATAATAGTTTTGTTTTTGCATCTTCTTTGAGACTTCTGGAACAATTATCTGGAGGCATCCAAAACACCCAAGAGAGGATGGAAGTTATGACAAAGATTCAGTGAGAGACCTGGATCTTTCTGGAACAATGTTTGGAGCCTGGTGAGGTACCTGGAAGCCTCTCAAAAGGCAACAGACATTTCTGTGTGGATTTCACCTGAAAAGGGTTTTTTCTCAAAAGTCTCTCCTCCCAGGGAACAAGGGACAGGGAGGGACAAAATGGCCTCAAGATGTGCCTGGAAAGGTTTAGATTGGATATTAAGGAGGAAATCTTCACTGAAAGGGTTGTCAGGCAGTGGAACAGGCTGCCCAGAAAAGTGGTGCAGCCACCATCCCTGGAGGGATTCCAAAGATTCAGAAATGTGGAACTTGAGGGCACGATTTAGGGGTGAACGTGGGGATGGTTCTGGGTTGATTGTTGCACTGGGTGAGGTCTTTTCCAACCTTGAGGATTCCACCATTCCAAAGTGTTGGCCATGCCCTTGAGGGTGCTGCCTGCAGGTGAGATTCAGGTGTGAATTCAAACCCTTCTGGGTTTTCCAAGGCTTGGAACGCTGGGATGTCAGACCATCCATGGGGCTGATCCCCTGAATCCAAGGAGCAGGAGTTTGCCCTGCACCTTTTTCCCTAAGAAAAAAACACTTGTAAAATTCAGCTTCATTCCAGAGCAGCTGGATTGGTTATTTCATCACAAAAAGAGTCATGATAATGCATAATCATGGACAGCAGGATATTTACAAAGGCATAGAAGATGAGACCTTTTCCAGTGAAAAATAGAGGGCAGGGATACATAAGAAATTATTCTGCCTTTCTTTAGCTATGTACTTAAAAGGATCATCTTTATCCCAGCTCCTTTAGCATTCATTTTTTTTTTTTTTTCAGGGGAAAATCAGGGTTTTGCTCAGGTTTCTCGAATACAGAACTGTTTCTAACACTTGTATATTGATGCCTGCAGCATTGCAAATTTAATAGATGCACCTCATTTGCATAAATCATTTAAGAGCACAGCTCCACGGGGGAACAGAGAAAAATTAGCCTCTATATTTGATCAAAATCCTAATGAGGCCAATGGAGAGACTCATCAGGGCCCTCCCAGACCATTCCTGCCATAAACTGGGAAGCCCAGTGGCTTCTGTGGTTGGATTGGGGTGGCAAAGGTGCAGTTTTTATTCCCACCTTTGACCTCTGGGTAACCTTTAAGTACCTGTGCTGATGGTTCCACTTCTTCTGTTTGATAAAGGAGAGAACACTTAATGAGGTTCTTGGAAAATTATTTGGGGCGGGTTCCAAACACATCAGATTTATTAATTTATCCTGAAATGGGGTCTTCAAAATTTATGCTTAACCCCTGCTGGCTGCAGGCAGGTGTTGATCAAACCCCAGACTATTCCAGGCAGAGATATTTCAGCTGCCTCATTCCAAATTAACTTGGATGCCTGCAGGACACAGTAATTTGCCATCGAATCTTGCTCCAAATTCCGTGGAGAAGATCTTTGTACAGGCATTTGTTCTGCTGATGGCAACATGTTCAACCTACAAGACAAACACAGATCTTCTGGATTTGATCTTTGAGGTCTTTTCTGACCTTGGAAATTCTGTGATTCTCTCTAGGTTTCAAATTAGCTCCCACTCTTGCCCAGCCTGGTAAATTTGAAATGCTGGGAAACTGTCTGCTGGCTTGGGGTTCTTGTGAAAATACAGCCAGGAAGGAATCTGGGAAGTGTCTCTGAGGGAAAAGCCCTCATGAGGTTAAAACCTTGATCCCAGGCTAAAACCTTGATCCCAGACTAAAACTTTGATCCCAGCCTAAAACCTTGATCCCAGCCTAAAACCTTGATCCCAGCCTAAAACTTGCAGGCAGCAACCTGAACACCTTAGTGTGACTTAACTGCCAGCCTTGGAGCTTGACAGTCAGATGGAAGGTGAGTAATTATTATAAATATTGGAGTAAAAATATGTCAAGGGAGGTTTTTTTTTTGTTTTTGTTTTTTTTTTTTTGAATGAGCACTTTTCTGGGGTGTCTCCTGCTGAGACCTCACTCGAGGAAAAATTAATTAATTCTTTTTTGTCCTTAATTCAATGAATGAAGCCATAAGTAAAGCAAGAAATGTTGCTGCTAAATTTGGTATCTGTATTATCTTCTAGAGAATGACAGCAAAAAGGAGAAACTTTTCCCCAATGGCTTTGGATTAGAACCCCACACCTGAGGAAGGAAATCTTCTTGTGCCTCAGGAATCATCCCCTTGGGACAGGCTGAAAGTCAGTGTTAGAGTCTAGAGCTGTGACTGACCCTGCTTTAGTGGTTTTTGGTTAAATCCATGGATTTCTGAGGTGCTCTGTCAAAGGTAACAGAGGAATTTCACACAGAGACTTCCTAAAGATCTTTCTCATTTCCTGTGCCACTGGTGTGGGTGTTATCCCTATTTATGCCAGGCTTTACCTCATCCAGCTTTCCCACCCCATCCTGAGGTCAAGACAAGTTTTTCCATTTATTTCTCTGAGTGCTGGATGGAGCCCTTTCTGTGCTGACACAACCTTTGAGGTTTATACCAGAGACAAGTGAAGTTGCATAAAAACCATTTGCTGCAGTTCCAAGTAACTGGATGGAGCCAGTTTCATGCTGCTTCATTATTGATTAACACTTAATCCACCTGAAAAATCTCATTTATAGATCCCTTCACAGAACACAGAGGATTCATCTGGAGTAGAGACACTCAACTGACTGGTTTTAAAGCACAGGAGAAAATAAACCTTCACAGCCTCTTCCCCCAAGCACCCAGTATTCCACTTTCACCATCACAGTGAAAATCCCATTTTTCCCCCTCTACCAAAAATTGTTTTGACCATGAAAGGCTGAAAAGAGAAAAGGGGCAGTAGCAGGAAACACTGCAGAAATCCCAAATTACTCCTATTTTGAACCACTACCTGAATAGGGGTCTCTTACTCTCCCCTGAACAGAGCTAAGAAAGTGGCCCCACAAATCTGCCTTAAATTTAAGCCTACAAATATGCCCCAAATATTTTAATAAATATAAAAAATATTGCTACTTGCATGATTCACCTCATTTTCCTGTTTTCCTCACAAACTGAACAATTTGGGCTAGATGTGCCTTTCCATCCTATTTTTGGTCTTGGGACTGTTTTTATAGGGAATGTGTTTCTGGAATGGTCGAACCAGTCCCAATGGCAGGGGCACTTTTCCTTTCCTTAATCTTTCAATCTGTTCCTTTGAGGGATTCCAGCCCTGCTGCAGAAAAGGGATGAGAGCCTGAGGGGTGATTGATGCCCTGGGATGGTGTTTCTGCTTTTTTCATCCCCCTTTTTACAGGATAGAACCCACTGAAGTTGCATTTCAAAAGCACTTTTTTCTTTATACTGCAAAGCCAAGCTTGCAAATGTTGGGCAGCACCAAGGGGACTTGGGCAATCCTAAAGAGAAGGATAAGGGAAAAACACTCTCACATCTGCCTGCTCATGCTGTCCCTGAGGTGAAATCCCAATAAACAAGTTACAAACCAGACCAATTCATTTACATGCCTTGTCTGCCTTGAGGAGAGTCTCAGAGAAAAGAGGAATTACAGAGATCTGGAATGAGTCACTGCACTGCCTGCAAGGCTGAACAGAACTGGGATCACTGGGCCTGTGAAATATTTGCTGCTAAAAGTAGATAATAGGAATATAAATATCTAAGCATCCATTTAAATATACATATGAAATAAGCATAAATATAGATATATTTCTTATAAATAAAACATATAAATAGAAATATCCTATAAATTCAAAGCTGTACCAGGAGGAGAACATCCACGGTCACCTCATCAATCCTACATGGAACAAGATATGAATTTTAATGATCATTTCTGAAAAGTTTGGGGAGAGGAGAAAGAAAATCATAATCCATGGAGAGCAGGCATTGCCCTGAGGTCAGATTTCTTCCTCATGACTGATTTTGGCGGCACTGCAAACACCCTAAAGCCAGCTCAGGGGTGTTGTTCCTGCCATCCCACTGCCCAGGAAATGTCCTTTAACTTGTAAGGTCTGACACTGCAAAGGGACCCAGAAAAAATCTGGAATAAACACTAAGGATGTGGATACTGCAACAGCTGAAATGAGTTTGGGATCCCTCTCTGGTATTAAGGCCTGTTGGAATGGCCTACTGCTATTTTATTAAACACTGACTTTCCAAAATATGATGTTCCATCCAAAATGTTCATCAGGAATGATCCACACCACCTTTCCCCAGAGATACTCCCAGAAATTCTTTGGGAAAATGCTATTTATCCCCAGGACAGGGCACACCAAGGGGTATTGCAGCAATATCACTACAGGGATGGTCAATCTGAGTGTCTGGAAATGTTCCCTGGCACTTTGTGGACATAATTTCAATTGTTAACAGGACTGGCTAGGGGGCTAAATCCAGCTTGCAGACCTGGTGTTATGGGAGCAGGGTCACAGGACAATGTACCAATGTCCTTGTGGCCTTTCATGGAGTCACAGAACGGTTTGGGTTGGGAAATATCTTAAAGATCAACAAATTCCACCCCCTGCCATGGGCAGGGACACCTCCCACTATCCCAGATTGCTCCAAGCCCTGTCCAGCCTGGCCTTGGGCACTGCCAGGGATCCAGGGGCAGCCACAGCTGCTCTGGGCACCCTGTGCCAGGGCCTCCTCACGCTCACAGGGAACAATTTCTCACAAATATCTCATCTTAACCTGACCTCCTCAAATTTAAAGCCATTTGCCCTTGTAATTGTGACAAAAGTCCAGAAAATTATCCTTGGACAAAAAGACAGTCTTTGCCAGCAGAAGATATTTTGGAGAAGGAGCTGCAGGACTTGAGTGAAAACCCTTGATTTTCTATTTATTTCTGCTCAGCCAATGCTCAGGTGTCTGTCAGGTTTAATACAGGGAGGGAGCAGAGCTTCCAGACCTGAAATCACACGGGGCTCTTGAGGGAGGGCAGGAAGGCAGCCCCTCCTTGTACCCAGAGGGAAACAGGCTGGGGCAGAGATGTGGAAAAAGGTCATCTGAACCACATCCAAACCTGCTCCTCCTGCTGCACCTCCATCATGGCAAAGCACAGAGGAAAAGAGGGATTCATAGAATTCAAAGTGGTTGGTGTTGGAAGGGACCTTAAGGGTCATTCCTGCAGTTAGGAACAGCTGCTTGAGGTATGGTTCACAGGGGAGAAAAAGAAAGTGGTTTTTTTTCCCCCCTTCATTCTGGGCTGCTGTAGAAATAGGCAATGGGAGAAGGACAATGAGTTAATTTGCTTTGATTTCTTTTTCAAGTGCCTCCAACAGCTGCCAGGCCCTCCTCCCTCCTGCTTTTGGGCTCCCTGCCAGTGCACTGCACCTCTGGAGCAAGGAGAGAGCAGCTCCTCTGAGTATGAACGTCTGTGAATCTCCTACAGGGGCCAGCCTGGCTGAGGAGACACCTCTCACTCTGTGGTTTTCATTTCTAGGATGCAGCCATGCCTGAAGTGGCTCCCTAGAA
>VZTR01021727.1:0-53926 GCA_013400775.1 Chaetops frenatus | reverse complement strand
CGCGCGCTCAGGGCCGCCCCGCGCTCTCCCCCACCGCGGGCGGGAGCGGGCGCGGGCCGGGATGGGCTGAGCCGGCCGGGATGAGCCCTCCTGGGCCGGGCCGCGCTCCCGCCCCGGGGCCTGCAAGGCTCCCTCGACAACCCCTCCTCCCCCACCTGTTTAGAGGGGAACCCCCCGGACTGGGGTAGCGTTGGCTTCCCGGCATTGTAGTGATTTTTAAGATGGTTCCTTCTTTGTACAGTAATGGCGTTTCCAGTAAAGCCTGGAAGTGGATGTTGGATCCGGCAGTGTGTCACTCAAGCGTCCCAGCTCCCGGTGGCTTGGCAGGACGTGGAGTGTGTCACTAAACATCCCCAGCAGAATCCATGAGCGCTGTCTTTGGGAGCTCAGGATGCGTAACTGCTTGGTGCTGCCTGTCGAACACGTACAGCTTTATGTGGAAGTGAGCGGGTTTGGGTTTTTTGAAATGCGTTTTTAATTCCCAGGTTTCTAATGAAGCTGAGCCATGAGACTGTGACCATTGAGCTGAAGAATGGGACGCAGGTGCATGGAACGATCACAGGTACGGCAGGATGGGAGGATGTAGCAAAATATTCCCCGTTGCCTGTGGTAACAGGGCACGAAAGAAGGACACGGTTTCACCACTATCAAGAGAACAGCAGAGGCTCCCAAAAAGAGGACCCATTTATTATGGATACACAATTTATAGGGTTTGCAAAGTGAGAGAGGATTGGAAGATGAAATCCCACCTCTCAACCAGACTGGCTAAGTGACCAGTCCATCAGTTTCCCTTCTCCAAGAAGGAATGTAAACAAAGCTAGTGTTTTTAGTACAATGTGTGAGAAAATCTGACTCGAGAATATAAACTTTTCAGAAGGCTTTCAAAAATAGGACGACAGTTGCCTTTCGGCAAACAATTGGCAGCCACGGCTTGAATGAGTTTTTTGTCCTGTGCTCCCTCTTGCGGGCACCGGCACAGGAAAACGCAGGAGAGGATGGGCTTTGTAATTTATATATTTGTGTGCAAACGCGAGGTGTGTTTGTATTACACAAGTGTCTGGATATTGTCAGGAGTTGCTGGGAACAGTGGGGAGCTGTGACCAGCTAGCTTGCCATAGGCAACCACGGAAATACTTGGGAATTTCGGTGGATCATGGGTTGCCTGTGATGTGCAGTAGTGGGGAGTCCACCCGTGGTCAGAGATTTCTTTGTTTTAAAGATTCTGCTGGGAGCTGTAAATTCACTGTAGCACTAGGAGCCTCTGAGCCCAACTGCAGCTTTGTTTGCAGACAGGCTCGGGGGAAGGAAGCAAACTCTTTCAAACCTTGCTTGGTAGTGTCTTAAAATTTTAGCAGCACAGTCACAGAGCCACAAAATGTTTCGTGTTGGAAGGGAAGGGACATTAAAGATCATCCAGTATCCAGCCCCCTGCCCTGGGCAGGTGCACCTCCCACTAGACCAAGTTGCTCAAAGCCCCATCCAGCCTGGTCTGGAACATTGCCAAGGCTGGGGCATCCACAGCTTCTCTGGGCAACCTGTTCCAGTTGACGTGGTCTTAAATTGGTTAAATTTTGCATGTAGGCAGTTCTGATCTAAAAAATAAATTTAATGGTTTCTGTTGAGTACATTTTTTGTTAAGGCAAATCTAGATGGAAATGCATATTTGCATATGTTTGATTTCATGGGACGGGTTTGAAAACGCAGAGGTGTGTGTGGGGATACAGGGTGAAGAGAAATCCTGGCCAAGAGAATCTGCTCCCCTGCTGTTGCCAGAGGTCTGTCCTGTCAGTTCGTGGCAATTCCTGATTGCCAGCCACTTCTTTGTATCACTGAGCTGAAAGTTGCAGGGAATTCTGTATAGTTCATTATGAGGTTTTCACATATAAAAACGTGTGCAAGCTATTTTGTTTGCTTTAGTAACTTCAGTGAGGGACATTGCTCTTAGAGTGTCTCTGTGAGCTGTATTTAGAGATAGCAGATGTGATTGTAGTGGGGCACGTTGTGTTTAGTGAGGCAAATCCTCACAGCTGATTTGAGAAAGCTGCTGTGTCTCCCTTCCTAAACTCACCCCCAGGCAGCTTTCAGAAGTTCTTCTGCCCAAGCACTCTTGGGGAAAAAAGAAAAAAAAAGAGATAACTCTTGTGAAGTTTGAATTTTATTCCAGAGAATTCCTGAGGTGCTTTTTTGGCCTGTAGCAATCTGTAGGGATTTGGCAGAGTTCAAACGTGGCATTATTTTGCAGCCAGGTCCATCAGCTTTGATTAGAGCTGAGGAAGCCACCTTGGTGCCTGATTGCAGCATGCTCTGCTGAACCCAGCCAGATGGGAAGCGAACACATTGCTGGGCTCCTGACCTCGCTGCTCTTTGAGGCTTAATTGTCGAGCAGAACCTTTCTCATTTTCTGCTAAGAATCTGTAAAAACATTGCACAATCTCTTCTTCCTCCCGGCCATAGGGCAGGAGCAGGGATGAAGGGGCAGGTTTTATGTAATGCCCCTCACACCAACCAAGGGACTGGGTTGGGTGGAGCTGGTGTAAAATCTAGAAGAAGGGGGAGAGGACAGAAAAATAAAGTCACTGTCATTTTGATCTTCATAGCTGGAGATTAGATTCTGCAGAATGCTCCTAATACGCAAAATTAAAACTTCTGGGGTTTTTTTGTTTTTGTTTTTTTTTTTTTTTATTGCTTCTCATGGCTGTTACACAGTGCATGCATCCAACAGAGACATTTTTTCCAGTTTGGGATTATGCATAACACAGCATGGTGTGCATAGTACTGATTCCATACAATTGTTATGTACTGGCTGTTCTCAGAGTTTAGAACCACAGTGGTTGTTCCTTGCAGTGGGGTATTTTATGTACTTTCATAGAAAACTCAGTCTGGATGTATTTGATCAGAAGGTAGATGCTGCTTTTGTGATTAGATTTTCCTAAGGTGTACAGAAAAAGGAAATGATCCAGGTTATTTGTCCTCATCCAAGGTTTGTTTTACTTTTTTAAAGGACTAAAGATTAGTATTAGCGTTCTGTTATAAGCAGTAGTTTGTTTGTTGTTCAGAGGAGTTATTTTAACCATTTAAAAGCAGCTATTGCCAGGATCTGGATAAAGATCTCTAACCATGAGGAGCTAAAGGCAACAATTGGTAACTGGCATAATTCAAGAGAGAAAAGAGATGTCGTTTCGTTCTGTGAGAGGCTGAAGTAATTAATGAGTGGCAGAAGCAGGTGTTGATAAACAGGATAAATCTCATTTCCTGTGCATATTTAAAAACAGGCATCAAGAGACCTCATCCCTGAAATGAGGCTTGTATTGTTTCAGGAGTGGATGTCAGTATGAACACACACCTCAAAGCAGTGAAAATGACA
This sequence comes from Chaetops frenatus, assembly GCA_013400775.1. Classification (NCBI taxonomy): domain Eukaryota; kingdom Metazoa; phylum Chordata; class Aves; order Passeriformes; family Picathartidae; genus Chaetops; species Chaetops frenatus. Next base: position 50,562 of record VZTR01021727.1, on the reverse strand, counting down.
CTGAAGAACAGAGAGCCCGTACAGCTGGAGACACTGAGTATTCGAGGGAACAACATCCGCTACTTCATTCTGCCAGACAGTTTGCCTCTGGATACTTTGCTAGTGGATGTTGAACCAAAAGTCAAATCCAAGAAAAGAGAAGCAGGTGAGTTTGTGCTTTCCTAGTCTGTGTTTGTTCTGCCTTTGTGTCCATTTTAGTAGTGTGGGTCTGAAGATGTCTGATTTGACTGCCTCAATACCTGCATTTGGCATTGAATTCCTTCATCGCTGAAGGTTTGACACAGTGCTGGCTCAGTCTGTCTTGCTTACCTCCTTGGTATCTGCAGAGCTTTCATTCACATGAAGTTGTGTTACGGCTTTTCATGCATCTACTTCTGAAAATGTAAATTTTATCAGCTTGAGTAAGTCTTAATCTATCTGAGTCTCACAGTTGGCAACAAAGAGATTTATACTTCCTCTTCTCCAGATGTCTGCTGTGTTTCCCCAGTTTGTATGGGGAGCTTCACACAGATAGTAAGTACAGGACGATATCTCAAACAGTGCTGAACATTTCACTAAAATTTGGTGAGGGATAAAAATGGTATCTCTGACTTTGAGAGACTTGAGAACCTAAGGGAATCTAGGCTATATTCCCTTAGGTTGCATCTAAGGATGATGCTACAGTGAGCGCATCTCCAGCTTTGGCTCCCAGTAGTGTTCCAGTCTCTGCTCTTCCTGGAACTTTTTTATTCAAAGTGCTGCTGAATAAAAATTCTTTTCCTTAGAAACCTAACAGTATAGACCATAACTCAAGTTTAATCCACACTATTAGAGATGAGTCCCCAGTAAACCCCAGGAAATCTGCAGCAGTATATATTTTGTCCAGCAGTTAATCTGTGTGTTTTTAAAACAGTGAGCTGTAAGTGGAAGGTCTAAAATCATGTTGTATCATTTCTCCTGTAATTTGTGTTGAACTCTGCGGCTGTGCAGGGTGTTCTGCATTGGTGAAGCACCTTGACTGTGCAGCACCAAGTGTGAGCACTGCGGCTGCTGCCTTGACAGGGCATAAGGATAAAGTTCCTGAAGCTGCTTTGCTCCTCAAGTTCATTAGAAACAATCTGACCACATGGAGAAATTAGTGTGATTGGATTGCCTTTTTCCTGAACCTCAAGATGCAGTGTGAACAAGAACATCCCTACTTTGGGGAAAGCAGCTGTGGTAGCTCCAGTTGCCTCTGTGTGATGCTCCTTGCATCCACAGTGTGTGGAAGCACTCTCAGGCCAAAGCTGTGCTGTGCTTTGCCTTAATCCATAAATGCCCTTGGGCTTCAGAACCATAAAACCCTTGATCTGTCCTTGGCAAGTGAAGTTGTCAGGGAAGGGCAGGACGCTGGCTGCGGTGTGTGTGCCACATGTGCCTTGGGTCTGAGTGTGCTGGTGCTTGGCGAACTCAGCTACCTGCTGATGTTGTCATCCTCCAGCTGGAGTTGATGCTTCCATGGATTTTACAGGTTCAGTGTATTATCAGTAAAATAATGAAACCTTGCTTATGTTAAATTTGTCCTGTGTCTCTGCTCCTTCTGTCTTTCCTGCATTTCTGACCTACATCCCAGAATAATTGTCACAGCCTGCTCCTTGAATGTGGATGCCAGTGGGTGTCTTTTCGGGAGCCACCCACTTTGTAGAATGTTCAGTATCTTTTTGAGCCCTGCACTGACAAACACATTTGAAATGAACCAATAATCTAAAGTTTGCATTGTCCTTGCAACCTGGTGGCTCGCAATTCTTTGGGAGAGAGACATGCAAAGGCATGTTATCACCTTACAGCTCATACAACCTTCAGCAGTTCCTTGTGGCCTGAATTATCCTATGATAATTCCCTTTACAATTAAATAGCAGTAATTAAAACTGGGAACACACGGTCAAGACCTTTGCCTTAGAATCACGTCTGCTATTGGCAGAGGCATCACTGAGACCAGTAGGAGCTGTTGGATGCTGCTTCCACATGGTGCCTGAGACAGGTTGGGTTTATAATCTCACAGCATGTCAATTTGCATTTCTCTCTAAAAATGTAGACTATATATATATAAAAAAGAGGAACTCTGGTTTCCTGTCAGATTACCCAATCACTTGGGAGCAGCCAGCTGTTTTATGCAGTGAAGCCAAGGACAAACAGTAGCCCGTGGAAGTTGTATACTGGAAGAATTAACACAAAAGATGAAAATACTGCCTGAAACTTACTGAGCATTAACAGACTTAATACCGAACTTGATGTCTTACCACAGGGAAGCAGTGTGGTGATTATGCTCAATAGGGAATGTTTTATTCAAAATGAAAGTATTCCTTGGTCTCACTTGATTTACCCTTTTTCTTTTACCTGCCAAGTTGCTGGAAGAGGCCGTGGCAGAGGCCGTGGCAGAGGCCGTGGTCGTGGAAGAGGAAGAGGAGGCCCAAGACGATAACTTCATCATCATGCAACTCTTAACCAAATTCTGGGCAATTTCGGCTATTTTTTTGTACAGGTCTTGTTTATGGTATCCATTTTTAATAAACTGAAATGTGAAAAGGTGTCTTTCCTTTGTCAGCAAAGCCTGGGGAGGAAGGCAGGTGTGTCCTGTTTCTAGGGCTGTTGCAGACTACACGGACCTTGTTGGTTGTCACTGTTGAGACTTTGTCCACCCGTGAGGACTGTACAGTTCCTCTTGCTTTTTGCCCCACAAGGAGAGACTTGTGTTGTGCTTTAACAGTGTTTGAAATTAATCCCTCTTGTCTAAGGCACTTGCCATCTTCTAATGGTTACATAGTTAAGACACTGTATTAAGAACTCCTGTCTCATGAGTGTCTCTAATACTGTTCTTTAGAGCGACCTTTTCTAAAGTTCATAAATACAATTTTAATGTTTTCTATTACATGAAGCTTGCAATTTAAACGTGTTGTTTTCTTTATGGAACATTTACACAGGGAAATTAACCAGGTCCATGGAACTGCTGGATTGTTACATCTGATGATTAAAGAATACCTGGATATGAACTTTGTCAAAGCTATATTATATGGCATACTTTTGTTTGGGTGGGGCTCATAAAGCAGCTTTATCAGATACCTTCTAGTGTACTTAAAGTGCATCCCTAGAAAATAGGAAGTACAGCACAGTGCACTGTTACATACTGAAATTGGAAGCTTACTTCTGGAGGTGGGAGAACTTGTGCAGCTCACACATATATATGCACATATACAAATATATGTCCACTGCTTTGCTGGACACAAGTATAAAAGAAGCCATGTTGGCCACATTTATCTCCCAATGCCATCCTACTGATTACTGCCACATAGGAAAGCAGCTATCACATTCTCATTGCCAGACTTTGAGTTTCACCTGTTGACAAAATACAGATGTCATTTCAAACAATGAGTATGCTTAAGTGTCTTGAATGGTTGGGGGTATTTGCTGGTACTTTGGTGCAGGAGCATGCTTGGCTGTTCATTTTTCCACACAGGCAGTGCTACAACAGTGGAAAAGAATCACCTAATGTTGTGTAATGGGCTGATAGGCTGGTTAATTTGTGCTAGCTGGCATTTTGTGAGCTGCTCTTCTCCTCCTCCCCTCTTTTACAGAGGCCACTTAAAAGCTGCATCTTGTTACAGAAGAGCTTGTTTTTTCCAAACCATCATGGAACCTCCCAAGAGCACTTTTTGGTCAATTAGTACCCACCATTCTCAACTCTATAAATAGCTGCTACAAATAATGGTTGCTGCTGTCTTCCAGAAGTGCCCGGTCACTGGCGAGGAGGGTAAGGTCTTCCCCAATCCAGCTGTCAGCTTTCATGCAACAGTTGAAAGTCGTTCCCTCTTCAGTCTCTTCCTTACAAAAGTCACTAGTGCTCCCAGGGGTATGCACATGGTGGATGCCGCCACCAGCAGCCCGATCACTGCCAGGGCGTAGCCTGGGTAATCCTTGGTCACCAGCTGCCCCTGCAAGGGAGAAAAGCGGTGTTGGATCTGTGCGATCTGTCCCAGAGTTGGGCCAGGAGCAAAGCTATGTGTGTGGATCTAAGCAGGACCTCTGAGAGGCATTTTCAGGCTGTGGCAGTCCACAGCTGCCCTCAGTGCTCTTCTCTATTCAGCCACACACTGAAAACTGACAAGAACAAAGCTGCTGATGGGGGGAAAATTTCTGCAAGCTTTGGTAAAGAGCAGATTTTGGCTCGATTTGTGTTTCTTAATGAGGTGGCTGGGCCCTGACCTCTGTCAGGTCTCTGTTGCACTCCTGGAGCCTGCAGGTTCATGCTGACACCCAGTCAAGAGGCCAGGCCAGCCATAGGTCCCAAATTTGCCATGATGTGAAAACATGCTTTGTTGCTGCGTGATGGAAACATTTCCACAAAAGCTTATGAAACCAATGATTACTTATCCAGTAGTAATTGTTCTGTGATAAATACACAGTCCAGTATTCTTAAGAAAGTGTTCTGGCTATGAAGAAAAATGTATATGGAAATTATAAAAACTATTTATTCCAACAGCAGCTTGTTCTGTTAAAATACCACTAATTTTGTTCAAAATAAATACACCTTGAAAGTAGGGAGGTTTTAAGCATATTTTTAAAGATGATTCTTGGGTCTTCAATACGAATGAAGTTTAATTCTATGAAGGGTTAATTAAGAATCATAAAAGGAAATAAGTTGATTTTACAGAATCATTGCATCATCACTAAGTCAAGTTTTTGCTGTTTTTCCACAAAATTAAGGGATGGCCCTGACGCCAGCTACTTGCTTTCAGAAGGCCATTTTGTGGAACAGTGTATTTAGGAAGGAAGCTTGTATCTTTGCAGGAACTAAGGAAAGTTAAAAAGAAAAAAAGCCCAAACCCAAAACTCTTACCATTGTGGCATCCCATGCTTGGTATTGCAACGTTCCTGTGAGGATATAGTCGGTGAGGTAAAAAATGAATAGGCTTATAATTAGCAGGGGACTAACAAAAGCCCACATAATTTTCCAATACCAGTTTGGCTTGCGTCCAATCATGGTGTAAAGATCTTTCTCAAATCTGTTCAAAAGAAAACCAAACATGTATTTTTGAGACTGGCTACAGGTGTTCAATCAATACCTTGTTCTGAGTTACTTCAAAAACCAGCTTCAGAATCAAGTATGTCAGATGAGAAAAGGGAGTTCAGTTGACCGCAAATAAGCAGAGAATTATCTGAAAAGCTGGCTCACCAGAATCACAGTGAGGGTGAAATAAAAAGACAGTGAGGTGTCAAACAGAACCCCAAGTTGCAGAGAGCAGCTAGAAATAGGTACAGCAAGAAAGTTCTGTCTGAAGTGGAAGCTCAGACTGTTACTGGTGTCAGCTGACAGAGAGAAGCAATGATGCTGAGGTACTGTGGAGAACACAGCTGGGTTTGAGTAGTTGAGTGTTCTCAGTGCTGTTACCTGACTGTCTTCCAGGAAGTACTGACACTGGAAATGGTACCTAAATCTCACAGGAGACCTGGGTCTGACTTGAAGGCTCTCAACTCATCAAGGAGGTAACACCCATCTATGTGCCTGAACACCCTCTGTGCTGGCAGAGTAACAAAGCAAATGCTGAAGCCTTTCCCTTCAGCTGTTTTCAAACATCTTTGCTGTTCAAAAGTTCTCCTGATTCCAAAGCTTCCTTTTACCCACAAGGATTGACTCGGGAGACAAACAGTGTGCGAGGTGACCACCTTTGAAACCAGTCTTACTGGCACTTGTGCTCATGCTGAATTCCTGTTATGGGAGGAGCAGAGTTTCGGCAGAAGTTGCTCCTGAGACCAAAGACAAGAGCAGGGAGCCGTGTGTACAGCTCCTTAGTACTCCCCTGCCAGCAGAGAGGGTGTCAGCCCAAGCCTGACACTCATGGCCCGGAGCCAAGGCCCTGGAAGGGTCTGCAGGGCAGAGGAGAACCCCATCCCCTTGCTGATCCTATAGCATAGGAGAAACCTTTAGCCCAAGGCAGTATTTTTATTCCTGGCCCATGGCCACTCCCACAGCTGTCCCACTATGAAGAAAGCAGGGCTCAAGCTTTTACCTCCTTATCCCATAGATGTAACACACAGCAATGGTTTCCACCAGCACAATGAGCAGCAGTGAGAGGGTGGCTGCGTAGTCGTTGAAGATGTCAAACCAGTAATTTCCAGCCTCCATGGTGAAGATCAGGCCAATTATACAATTCACGAAACACACAACACCTGTGTGGATAAAAGAGGGATCCTGCCATTACACCTGGAAGTTTGAGTAGGGAAAATGTTACATTTCTCATGATTAAAAAGCTTGTGGGATTTCTGCTAAGCAGCTTTCTCTGAGGAGAAGGATTTTATTTTATTTTCCCCTGTGCAAAAGACCTGTTCCCATGCATGTGTGACTGCTGTTAAACTGCTGTTCCTTAGACCTGCACAGTCACAGCACATCACCATGGTCAAGACAACCAAGTCTTAGCTATAGCCTTATTGCATGTGCATGCAGCATCTACTGTTGCCGCTGGGCATTTAGCTCAAACAGGTTTTAAGGTAGGACAACTGATTCCCATGCCCAAACAGGAGCACATATTTCTTTTGACCAAAGACGGAGGTGGTTCATAGTTGGGATACTGGTTTGTGACTGAAGAGATAGTTGCTGCAACTATCTTGCCATTTGTACCATCCCTTTGAGTTTCACCAGTCTGGAGACACCAATCTGAAGGAGCTGGGGTGTGTCAAATACACAGCCAGGACTGCCCTGGTGCTTTGGGAGCTCCCAAGGGAAAGTGCTGCACAGGATGGTCAGGATTTCACAAAGGCAGGCAAACCCTTCCAGCAGCATATTTGCTATTCCCTGCTACACCCAAGGTCAGAGAGTGGAGCGGACCTCCACTCAACAGCAGTGGGACACCACAGCCTCTGCACACAAACACACACACACACATGTGCTCACCATGTGGCCTGTGCTGCAGCCTGGCAGGTGCCTACCTGAGATCACCTCCTTGGGAAAGCGGGAGGCAATGACCTTGCTGTCCGTCAGTGGCGTGAGGATGGCAGCCGTGTTCCCCAGCATGCTGCCAATGCCCAGCATCAGTAGCATGAAGAAGTAGAGCACAGAGTATAGCTGGGGCACCTCCATGTTTTTGATCGCTTCCGAATAGACTATAAATGCCAATCCAGTCCCCTGCACAGCCTGATGGAGACAAAGGGGGAGAACTGAGTTACAGGCAGCTCCTCAGCTCAATAAAGGACATAAGACCTAAGAGAGTGACTTTGTGTCATGGCAAAGTACACCTGAGACATGGTTCACACAGCAAAGGCAGGTGAGGTCTTCACCAGTTTATCCCACCTGCCCAGACACCGGATGCTAATGACCCAAGTGACCCCTGCCCCATCCTGAGGTGTAGAAATGATCCCCAGCCCTGGCCAGGCAGCTCCTGGGCTCACATGGGATGTCTGGGCTACATGGGAGCAAAGGAGACACCACAAAGTGGCAACTTACTGTGTCTAGCTCAGCTTCCAAGCTGCAGTTTTTAATCTGTGGCGCTAATTGGGCATATTCCTGTGGGTAAGTGGCCATGAGGTAATCTTTCATTTCATTGAGGTTGTCTGCTGTTAAAGAGCCTTCCTCCAGGTCAAAAGCATTCAGCAGCAGCAGGATCACCCTGGGAAGGATTACAGGAATTTAAAGGCATTCAGGCCCAGGACACCTCATCCCTTTTCTCCATCAGCCCCCACAGGGATGCTTTGCTGGGCCCAGGGCTTCAGTCTGTCTGGGTGAGAGCAGCACTTCCAGCAGAGTGTTGGGACATAGGCAACCTTGTGCCCATCTGTGCCTTGGAGGGAGCAGCTCCTGCGCCCACACTGCTGCTTCCAGGCAGGTATTTTGGGTGCTGGCTGGTGTCTCTTCCCCTTTGCCCTGTTGTCTCACATCCACACCCCACCAACTTTAAAGTCTTTTGGCAATAAGCATGGGCTAGCAGCTTGATTTCCTCTCTGATCAGCAGATAGATTGAAAGCTCTAAAAATATGAGTAAATGTGTAACTGCCACGGACCCTGTGCCAGGGACTGCACGCAAGCTTGCAGCTACAGGACACAGCCCTGCAGGCTGCTGGGCATTTGCAGAGCATCACAGCCAAGGAGGCTGAGCTCCTGGAACAGGGATTAACCTTAAAAAGTGGGATTTGAGCATCACTGCATTTATTAATCAGCTCCCCCACACTCCCTGGAGCATGTGCCAGGACAAGAACATGGGGGAAAGTGCCTCTGTGACTTGCCCAGGCATACTCATCTTCTTGACCAGGCCTGTGCCTGGAAGCAGCAGTCAGGTGTCAAAAGGCAAAGTGCTCTGACCTTTCATCTCAGGCTTCACTGCTTTGAATAGCTCCTTTAGCTTTATTAGAGCAGTATCAGCTCCGGTCTTGGGGCAGTGCTGGCAGTGCTGCATGCTGTTATTTATTTACCTCCTCCCTCACCTGCCCCAGAACAGCTTGCAGTAGAAAACCAGTGAAATTCCAGGCTCTTACTTGTTGATACAGCTCTCATAGTTAAAGGTCGCCTTGAAGCCATAGATGGAGAAAGTGACGATGCTGGCAAATACGGAGGTGGTGCTGTTGATGAGGGACACGATGATGGCGTGTCTCTCGCAGTTGTTGCTGGGCTCGTTGTAGCTGGCAAAGGCAATGAGGCTGCCGAAGCCAAGGCCCAGCGAGAAGAAGATCTGCGTGGCAGCACTGATCCAGGTCTTGGGGTTTGACAGCTGCTCCAGCTGCAAAAGCCAGATGAGAGAGTTCCTCAACAGTGCCCAGCACTGCCTCTTCTAGCCTGCAGGGATGGGGCCCTTTGTGCACTCATTATAGGTCAGAGGTATTTTTGGGCAGCGTTACTGTTCCGACTGAAAGTAATAGGTAATGCTAATGGAAAGGTCTTTTTATGCAGGAAAAAGGAAGAAGCTTATGGGCACCATGGCAGCCTCCAGCCACTCCCAGCTGAAGTTTCCAGCTGTCAGACCTACGCTACTGCTGCAAAAATTCAGTATAAAAGAAAAAGAGGACCAAGACCTTTTAAAAACTTACATGCCCAGTATCCAATAGCATTTCCTGAAAAATTCAATACAGTTTTTCTGTACCTTTGGTGTGAACATGTAGATGAGCCCATTCACAGCTCCATGAAGTGTTAATCCTCTGATGAGGTATATGATGAGAACACAATATGGCAAAGAGGCTGTGACATAGACGACCTGGGGAAAGAGAGGAAAGACCTTGGTCTAAACAATACATAAAACAAAGATAATCTGCTATGTCAGTCTCACTTTACATAAATAATTTCCATTATTGTGTTATCCTGTATTAATCTTTAAAGAAATATTATCAGACAAATCTAATTTTAGATAAACATTTTAGGGAAACAATTTTTTAATAATACTGAAGACCTGCACTACTGTTCTCAGAGTCTTCTCTTGGATTGGAAATCAAACAAAAATCTAAAATATTTGCAGCTTTCACAAACTCAGTTCTACATCATTTGGTGGCATAACACCAGTTCGCAACTATCTATCAAAACTCATTAAGCAAAGGTCATTCATCGTTTGTTCTACAAGGAAGGCAAGCAGAGCTCATAAAAGGTCAAAATCAAACTTGAATTGAATCAAAATGAATCAAAATTTAATAGAATCACTTGCAGCAAGTTTAAGAGGTTATCCCTAGTTTACAGTCTCTTGGCTTTCTGTATTTGGCTAAGACGATTTGGGGATTACTGCCCTCAGCTTGCTGCTTAGTGCAGGCTCAGCCAGGACATTGGGGTTTTTCTCCCCACTTCCTCATAACTTTTGCTGTGAATAAAAAGCAAGCAAAAAAAGTCCAGTAGATGTCTTTTTTTTTCTTGCAAAGACCAAGCAATAGATGTCTGCTGACACAGCTCTGCTGTTGCAGACAGCTTTCCTCATGGCCAGCAGCGTGGCAACTGGTTTTGCAGAGAGCTGGCTGTGTTTAAAGGACTTATCTGGATTATTTTTTTAGTATCACTCGGCGTTTTGGTTGATCCTGCTTCAGCTGCAACTAGACAGGGCAGCAGAGCTCGGTGCTCCGGGGGAGATGCCATGATCCCGAGGAACAGCAGCCATCCCTCACTGCCAGACATTGCTCGTTTCCCCTCCCCGCGTCCCGCCCGGGCTGGGCCGGGCTGTGCCCCGCTCTCACCTTGCCGGTGGAGGCGGTGCCGCGGAGGATGCAGAGGTAAACCACGAGCCAGGCCAGCGTCAGGCACAGCGCCTGCTCCCACTGCACGCTCCCACTGGCCTCCAGCGACGGCGAGATGTTCAGGGTCTGCCGGTACCAGAAGTACTGCGTGGACGATGTCTTCTCACACTCCTCCTCGTAGCCCGTGCGGTTGCTGTTGAGGGGGCAGGTGGCCCATGGCAGGGGGTCCTGGGAGGGAGGGACATGGAGTGAGTGCTGGCTGTCGGCATGGCAGGGAGAGCGAAGGTGCCATGGGGGACAGGGAGGATGATGGTGAGGGTGGCTTTCTGCCCAGGCTGGCTTCTCTCTGCATGGTGCTGCCCGAGGCTGGGGATGACCCTGTCCCCTGGGGATGATCTCTTTTGACACTGTCCCTTGGGAATGACCCTCTTCCCAAGGATTGATGTTTTCTGATCCTTTCCCTGGGGACGACCCTTTCTGACCCCATACCCAAGGATGTGCTGTCTCTCTTCCTTGATCAGACTGATTCTCTCCCCAAGGACTGAGCCTCTTTAAACCTCTCCCCTGGGGATGACACTCTCCAACCCTCTACCGTGGAGCCAAACCTCTCCCTTGCCGTCAGACCCATCCCAGGATGCAGGACACCCTGGCACCAAGGCACATGTGACCAAAGCACCACAGGGCTGGCCTTGACCTGAATTTCATGGTGAAGGAAGACAATGGCCAATGCCTCTGGGAAGACTATGGAGGGAGACACAGCTGCCACAATTTTCCCTCCCCTCCACATGCCCTTCCCAGATGACGATGGTGCCATGCAACATCCAGCACCAATGCAAAGCCACCACAACCCTCCACAGCCACAGTGGGGCCAAACTGGGCCATTGGGAGCTCACACACCTGGAAGGAGTGGAAGAGGTACCAGAAGGCCCAGGCGTTTATCACGTTGTAGTACATGGAGAGGAAGAAGGAGACAACAACACTGGCAACTCCTGTGGGTGTGGAGGGAGACACTTAGTCAGCAGAAAACCTCCAAATGCCCACCACGGCTGACGCAGGAGGGGCTTTGACCCTGCACAGGCATGTGCACAGGGCATGGCCCTATCACTGTAGACACTGCCTCATCCCCCTGCCAGGACTATCCTGAACTGGATTTGATACTCTAGGCCCTGGGGAGTGGATATTCAATGCATCATTAAAATAAAATGTGTGCTTATGTAAACTAATGATATCTTGGATTTTCAGGGTGATTTAATAACATAAAAATGTAGCTAAGAGTTGACATTGGTAACTGGAACAGTAGGAAATTAAGGCACCATTTTATCACTCATGTTGAGATCACTGAGAAGGTGCTCTTAGGGTCAAAGCCCAGTGTAGGCAGCCAGGGCTGGGTTTAGCATTGGCCTTCACACCATGATTTTGGCAGTCTGCCTGAGGCCAGAAGGGCTCACACCTCTGAGTCCAGACCCAACACAGCAAGCTGGGATCTGGCCCCAGTGCCCCACGAGGGACAGAATAAATGCATGCCATGAGGTGTCTGACTTTGCTCAGCCCAGTGAGACCCAATAAAACCTGAGCTCCCACCTGGGTCTTTTCTGAAAAACAAAGCTCTCCAATTTAAAATCAATCACATTCCCTGTGTGCTGGAAAATAAAGATGGAAGCTGAGAACATACCAACACCGCAGAGGTAGGGACTTATTATTTTCCAGGCGCCGATGCTGCCCTGCCGCATACGCTGCCCCACAGCCAGCTCCAAGTACAGCAGCGGCATCCCCTCAGCAATCAGCATGATAAGGTATGGGATCAAAAAGCCACCTGTGAGAACAACCCCAAATGTCAGCCTTCAGCAGATCAGCAGCAAGATAAAAACACATCGCCTTATTTGTGTTCAAATCATGCTGATTTGTGTTCAAATCAGAGCCTGGCTGGGTCTGGGTCCTGGTCCTGTCCAGGCACCTTGAGTACTGAGGGCACAGCCCAGTCCTGAAGGATATCTCACAGAGGTTTCAGGCAGCATCCCAGAGGCTGGTGGGCACTGATGGCCTGGGTGCAGGGAATTTTCCGCAGGGACTTGGCAGGGCTGGGATTTCTGCTGTTAAACTGTGTTGGTTGGCCCGGCAGTGTGGAAGCACCGCCTAGATGCGTCTGGGCAGTTTGAGCAATGCTGGGGGCTGGGGCTGTTAAAGGATAACCAACCACCTGCCAAACCTTGGAAATGATAATGAGACAAAGACGAGGAGGAAAAGATTTACTTCAGTGTGGAGTGTTCTGCCACAGAGCCAAAGCGCTCAAAGAAAAAGTAACAGCAACATCTGTGTCAAACAGAGAGTTTTGAATTACATATTGAAGTCTGGCCTTGCTTAAAAATAAAAAGAACAACAACCAGAAAACCAAACTAAAAAGCTCCCAAGTCCCCATGCTGAGCTCATAGCACCAGCAAATGAATGAAGGTTTTTCCCCCAGGGCTTCACCGGTGGGAGCAGACCCTGGGACAGAGGCAGAGTCTCCTCCTGTGTGGGGCTGCTCATCCCTGCTTCCCTCCACATGGAGAGCCACAGAGATGCTCCTGTGGAAGAGGAGCAGCAGGAATGGGAAGGTTGACAGTGAGGAAGTGGAAAGGGCCTTCTGGCCTGGGCCCAGGATGTGCTTTGGCTTAAATTTCTGACGGAAAAAAAATAAAATCCTTGTATTCGACCTGGGGCTCACTTCAGAAAGAGCTGCTGACTGAGTCAAGAGCTGGATTTTTGTGAAGGCTTCCCTGCCTTGCTTTCTACAGCAAGCCAAAATATTTACGTAAATATCTCTTATTTAGGATTTAATCTGTGGCATTAACATTCCTTGCAATGGGCTCTGCACAGTGCTGTGGAAGAATTAACTCCATGCAGTGACTGAGGCAAAGACCTGGAAACAAACACAGAGCAATAATCCGGTTTATTCTGAGAATTAATTTCCCACGTCCCAGCTCCCTTGTTATTAACAACCCCTTTGTTAGTCTGTTAGATAACTTCCTATGCCACAAGGGAGCTGTCAGAGGTTTAAGAGCTCCCGCAGCCGTTCCATGCCGGTGGGGTGTGAGCTGCCCTAGCAGCCACTAAGGGGAGTTCTGCCATGTACCACTCGGGACTCAGCATTAGGCCCTTGTGAAGGTTTTCCACCCTCCCAGCAGCACTGCCACATGTTTGGAATTGACTGTGCCACCCGGCAAGGAGGAGAAATGGCTTCAGGCTTGTTCTTCACCCCAGTGTCCCCCAGCAGCTGGGGGTGCCAGGGCTAAGTCCCTGCCCCTTGCTCTGCATCCTGTTTGCACACAGATCTTGCTCCTAATGCTACTCTTCCCAAAGAGTAGAACCCAAATGTCTCACATAAGTGACTCAGGGCAGCTGATGAACCAGCTCCTTATCAGCTCTGAATCAGCACAGCTCCACTCAACTCCCTGCTCACGTACACGGGCGTTTCTCCCTACGGTGCCAGCTGTCTGCAAAAACCAGCCCCCAGGCCAGATTCCTGTAGTTGGCAAAACACGTGGAGTGTGCCCTGGGTCTGCGAAAGGCACTGGGCTTGGCCAGTGGCACCCTTGCCCCTGCCCAGGCCCTTGCCCCTTCCGGGCCCAGGGTTGAGCGCTGCTGAGCACCAGCCCCGGTACAGACCCAGCCCAGCCTCATTTAGACCCAGCCCAGCCCAGCCTGCTTAGGGACAGAGGAACTGCACCTATGAGGTTTGAATGTCTCTGCTCTGCCCAGGTCATGCTCTCTGCAAGAAAGCAAGAAGGACGAGAAGAGGTAAACTGCTGATGAACAGAATGACAGGTTACAAAGTCTGCAAATACTTAGGTTACAAATGCTCAGTATCATCTGCAGTAAGGGCCCTATTACATGGCTGGGCAGGACAGGAACTGGCTCTGTGCTTTACTACAAGGAAGATGCCAAACAAGCTGGTGTTCCCCCTAATCCCAGTGCCTGGCATATCCAGCTTTTAAGCTCCTAAAACGATGATCTGTATGTGTGGGTTTTGCAAACCCCTAGAAAGCCACAGAATTCTCTTTAAGAAAGCAGTGAATAAAACAATTAAGAAAAGCAAAACCTCCTGTCAGGAGTTTTAACTTCACAGTAGAAAGAGCTGCCTTTCCTCACATAAATATCAATGGTGAAGAGAAAAATAATGGAAAAGCAGTCTTATAAAACATGCTTTTCAGAAAATACTTGGGTGTACCATGGAATCATAGAATAGTTTGAGTTGGAAGGCACTTTTTAAAGGTCATCTAGTCCAAAGCCCCTGCAACAAGCAGGAAAGCTTATTTACTCTTCTATTCAGGTTAACCAAATGTTCCAGTTTTGGTTACATTTCAGAGAATTTTCACCACCTACTACAATACAGAGGGCTGGTTAAAAGAACGACACAAAGCCCCCAAAATGTCCAAGTTTTGTTGTCCTTCAGGATGTCTGCCACGATAGCAAAGTGATTGCGTGCAGTTTGATTGTGTACAGAAACACTCATAAGTTTTGTGCTAGAGTTCAGTATCAGATATCAAGTCTTTATCCTTAAAGCATGTGGAGGGGCATACACACAAAATTACATCTTTCACTTCTGCTGTCTGAACTGTCTAAGAAATCTTCAGCCACTGCAGCATCTATCTTCTACTGACACCTCACCCACCATATCATCTGGATTTTCCTGACCTGATCCCACAGGACAGCTCTGATGCAGTCTCAGTGCTGAGGTGGCTTTTCAAATAGCATCATGAACCAACTCCTACCACCATGAGTGCATTTAGAAGGAAACTACAAGCCAACAAAACAAGCATAAAAGAAGCAAAAAGCCGTTTAACATCTCAGTGTTCCTTCCTGAAAGGAAGAAAAGGCAGAAGGAGACCAGAAGCAGATGAGGCAGATGCTCATCATGTCTGTTAATGCAAGACTGAGACGGAAGCAAAACTATGACAATAGATGAAGTATGAGAAGCAGTAATTGGTTGTCTTATAGAGACCCCATTTCTAAAGATTCTTCAAAACAGTGGTAGCTGTATACTAGAGGAGATAATTAGTACTGGTCGTTAATTAATCTAATTAACTGACTTTTGATTTCTAAGGAAGAACAGCCGTGGCTCATGTATGCCACAGATATCATCTTCCTTCAGTTTGGACCTAGGAGAAAGATAAACTTTCCAAGAGGGTTTTGGGGGTTTTTTTGGTTGCTTTATTTATTTTTGGAGGACAGATCAATTTATTCCTTATTTTCAAAGGTTCCCGTTCACATTATTTTAGCTGTGGAACTCCTGTTGATTAGGGCATTTCAGTCAACATCAAGGCAGATTTGCAGCCAAGTTATCTTCTCCTAAAGTAAGGCTTTGTATAAAAGACAAGGTATTAATGGCAGGTATTTGAAATAATACAGCTGATCTTTAAGTTAAGTCAGTGTAGTCATCTCCCCTTCTCATTATTTTCCAAGTCCCCATAGGTGAAAGTACAAGGACATGAACCAGTTGCTAACACCTTCAGAGTGATTCAGTGGGGCAAAAATGTGATAAATTAATCCCACATGGATCTATATCTCTCTACCTCTATTATTTTTTTAAAAATGGGCCTTCCCACTGTTTCATTGCACTTATAGGAAACAAATGCCACTATATTGGGGCAGCTGTCAGGTAAAAGCCTAATGCTAAAGAATACATAAAATAAAGCCACAATAAAACAGATTGCACACCAACAGAAAGCCAGACCTCCTACTCTGCCCTGGACCTTGCTGGGTGGACAGGGCATTAACACACACAACATACTTTTGGACTTAAAGCTTGCCACACTCCTCGAGGGAAGCAAGAAAATGTAAGGCACACTTACCTCCTCCATACATCTGACATAAATATGGAAACCTCCACACATTTCCCAGCCCCACAGCATAGGAAATGCAGGCGAAAACAAACTGCAGGGGATTGTCCCATAAGGGTCGGGATTTCTCCATTGCCTTCTTGCAGGCAGAAGTTTCAGCAGAGCCTCCTGCCTTCAGTCCCTCAGGTACTCTGCCAACAGTGCCTCACACTCCACGCCAGCCCGGCTTGGAGGGGAGGGAAAGGCGGAGAAGCTATGCTTGCCAATTCCTATCAAGCTTTTTAATTACTAATCTTATTAACAGGCACATACTGAAATAGGAATGCTGGTAAATAGATTATAGACACACACAGAACTATAAAATTGTTACTTTGGGTGAACAGCTGCTTGGGTTTTGACTGGCATTTCTGGGAAGGATGTGAGCTGAGGGATTTTTATTGAATCACATGCCAACTTGAAGCTGTGAGGAAATAACACTGGGGCTGCAGTTTGGTTTTCGAGATGGGACACTCCTTCCCCACAGGACTCCCCTCCTACCCAGTGGCATTCATGTGCATGAGGCACCAACTTGAAATTGACTGCACAGAAGAGGGACTCCCACACCATTAGGACTGGGTTAAGAGACTGTCAGTGCAGACTTTAGGTAAGAATAAACAGGTCCTCAGACATCCTATCACTGTGCCCTGGTACTCACCTCAACCAACCCAGCACATTCCCCAGTTCCAAGTAGCCTTGAAACAGTCCTATCAGCCTCGCAGGTCCCCAGCCTGGTGCACACTTGAGGACACCACCTGAGTCTGACCCTTCCAGAATACTGCCCTCCCTCTACATAGTCTGCATGTGTGTAACAGTGGGAAAGAGCCAGTCTTTTCACTTACCTTCATACTCACACCCCCCTGCTGCAGGTGAACTTTTCTGAAGGGTTGTCATGTTAAAGTACTTTCAAGCAGCAGGGACCAAATACAAAGGCCAGTGGAAAAAGGTGTCTGTGGCCATTGTGGAGGCAGAAGGATCTAGGAGGCCTTTGGGTTGTCTGAAGGCACATTGAGGTGCCAGGTCTGAACATGAACCTTGTGTGTTTGGGCCCCTGCCAAAGTACACTTTGAGCTTAACCACTCTGGACAGGTCTCCCAGGGAAGGAGGCTGCCAGCAGTGCCTGCAGCAATAAAAAGTAGCTGAGCAACTCCAAGCACTCAGCTTCCTTCCTCTGTTTAAATGGGTTTTTTCCAGGGCACCTTTCAGAACCATTCTACAAGTAAGACTCACTCAACTGTTGTCAGTCTCATTCCTCCAGCACCAGGAATTTGCTCCCTGGCAGAGCTCTGTGTGCTGCTCCAGCATCTCATTGGGCCCTAGCTGAGCCAAGGCCACCAGCTGTGGGTACGGGTGAGAACCCCAACCCTGGGGCCTTTGGACAGGAGCCCAAATTGCAGAGTGTGTCCTGCAGTGCTGTTGAGCCCAGCAGCACCACTCTGATGGACCTGCTGACCAGCCACCTGTAATACTTAAGTCACAAAGTGGGACATCACTTTTCTGTCTGCTAAAAAAAGTAATGGCAAGAGGTTTACACACCTCCCATAAGTGCATCCATTCTTTGGAGTGTGTTTTAGTGGTGCTAGAGATGTAAATTGTCATTGGAAAACATAAGGGTTTGCCAAAGCTGCCTGTAGTACCGTTTTGAGGGAGTTTGTGACTTTTTTGCAGTATCCTTGCAGTTCTTGTCTTGCCCACAGAACTGCAACATGCCAGCTAGCCCTGGCAATATGTTTCATGGGTATAACCCAGAATTCTGCTGGAAGGAATAATCCAAGGTAATTTTAAATCCATAAGCTGTTAAACTGAAAGATACACACAGAGAATGTGAGTTGTCCCATATCATGAAAACCTTACAAATTATTAAATTGTCAAATGCCTGTCTCTGGCAGTGGGATTTATTATAAATATGTATAAATAGCTTACAGTATTAAATAATTCGTTGACAGGACAGCCTTAAAAAATAGCACATCACTACCACTTGGGATGCTTCTGTGTGAATAGATTACTCCTACTGATGATCATCATCAAGTTAAAGATTTCCTTGGCTCTGTACCTCCTTCCCATTACATTTCAAACTAGTTTACTAATGGATTGGAGAAGATCATGCAGGCAAAGAGGTGTGATGTTCTCATCTTGGGTCAGGCCAGATCACAAAGTTGAGGTGGAATGAGATGAATCCTTGCCTCTCTCAAAAATGTCAGTCTCACCAGTAGCTCAGATCACAGACTACTGTGAGGTTTTTTAAAGGTGGTCATGCACATAGGCACCCAGCGAAGTGCTTTTCATTTAGTGGCTCTTTGAGACACACACTTTAAATATACTTAAATGTATTTAAACAGACAACACTTAGGAATTCTTGCTGTCAGACTTCTTATACAGACCTCAGATTATCAATATGCTATTTCTCATGCTGTTAATGATTTGATCTCCTTTGAACTGCTTTCATTTGGGTTAGGGAAGGCCTTGGGCTTTATCTTTAGGGACAAAGACAAGCCTCTAATAGACATATGCAAGAAATTTTGATCATGTCGCTGCTTATATTAAAGAAGAATTAGAAAGAATTTTTTCTCCCAGCACCTAACAAATTCGAGATGTGGGGTTTGGCAGAGTGGTTGAGAAGGGCAGGGGTTCATCTGCACAGCAGACCAGGGACTGATGGGACTGCCCAGGAGAACTGTTTTTATGTAAACCTAGTCAGAAGCTGATAAACAAAGCAAAGAATCCCATTTCTCGCTGAAGAAAAAATGCATAGAATTGCACCTAATTCACCCAGATTTCAAAACTGACCTGTGTCAAACAAGAGTCAGAAACTGGCATGTCACTAAAAGATACCTGGATTACTCAGTTCTTCTTCTTGTCACCTGCCAGTTCCCACTTTCTCTGTCAAAGCTTGCCTGCAGTCTGGGGAGGTCTCCTGGCAGCTCTCTCATTCACCAGCACCTGTCAATCGTCAGCTGCCCTGCCACAGTCCTGCACCAACCTCTCTGCATCACCATGACCTACCACGGACACGCCAAGGCACTACATCAACAAGTTCCTAAAAATAATAATTAAAAAATAATTAAGAAAAAAAAGTTTATGTTGAAACAGAATTACATGTATTTACCCACCTTTATTTGGAGAAGAGCTGACTCCAAATAGGCTGCCTAATGTTTCAGGACTCTGCTAAGGAGGGCACATCTAGATGTCTTCAGGGAGAGTCTGTAGGCAGCCAGAGCAGAGCAGGAATCCTGGGACAACACTTTCCCTGGGATGTTGTCAAAATTAACAATCATAGGGTAACTCCCTAGGCACATTCTCTGCTCAAAGTCAGTTACAAAAATAACTATGATAACAATTACAATAACAATTCTTACCTGCTCACATACAAACTTACCTTCAAATTACTTCAAAATGTTTTACAAGGCACATCCTAGACCAGACCAAACCTCTTAAGCTTGATCCATTCAGCCACCTGATACCCCAACATGATTCACATTTGCTTCCTGAGGCAATAAGGATTTCACTGTGATTTCACAGCATTTAATATCACACAGAAATCAAGCCCTGTCCTTGATAATGCCAGAAGAGGGAAATCTAAATAGGGACTCCTACAGACATTTTGGTTATACTGAAATCTAAGTTCCTGGCAAATGACTGGGTTTCCTAAAAGCAAGGTATGTGGGAAATGTCCAAATTGCAGCTGTTCTTAATATTAGTCTATCAAAAAGGTGAACTTGCAGGTTAGGTGTCAATATATGTATTAGTATTCACATTTAAAAAGATGGCTATTAGCCAGAAGACAAAAACAGGTTAATGAGAACTTTATGAACAGTTAAATATCATTGGGTAATATATGGTTTATTAAGATGGCAACATGCAGTACTGCTGGATCACTTATTAACAACCACTGAAGTCACTGTTGGAGCATAGGGTCGTTTGTTGACTGTCAGAGTCAGTACCAGCAAAACTGAGAGGACTAGATTTCGTTCCCATATTTTTCAGTCGGCAAGAAAAAATCAAAATAAAACCATAAACCAAACACCAACCAGCTTGAAGAAGATTTGATTTCTGCAAATCAGCCAGTTATATAGAAATTTTCTTTTTAAACATTCCCTTCAGGCATAACTAGGGAATTAATAACTGAAGTGGAAGAAATGGATGATGTCTCTTCGAGCAGTACAGGAACCAAGGCTACGAAAAGCAGTATTAGTATTTACACCTTGGGGAAAGAAGTGACATTTTAGAAACATCAGACACTGTCAAGAGAGGTTCAGATGTCATCTCCATCTTCAAAATACTGTACCTATCTCAAGAAAAAAAAATCACTATTGTATAATGCTCTGAGTCTTCTTTGACAGGTACATGATGTATTTATCAAGAGCTCCACACAAGACTTTTAATTAGCCATTCTGCAGAACAAAAAGCGAGCATAACAGTGATCTCACACTCACTAAACTGGGAATCTGCAAGGCAGGAAATCAAAGTCTGAGTTTCAGCTTTGCACTGCACAGTTTTTTACAAGATTTGCCTTACCCATTTGAGGAGATAACAAGGTGTGTAATGATGCTTGTCTGCAGGCAACTTATTTTATTGAGACCTAGCCATACACTGAAGCTGACAATGTAAAAAACAAAAGCTGTTTCTTGCTGAGATAGTTTCTAGGCAGATAATGAAGGCCAACCAGAGTCAACCTTCCAGCTATATCAAGAGTCAAAGATTTATGAGAAAAAAAGACCAGCAGAAGTCATGAGAATCTCTAACTTTCTTCACCCTTTACCTGCCATTTTAGAAATAGTAACTGATCTCATTAAAGTGAATGTTATTACAAAGAAAAAACCCACAATGTTCATCCAGACAAGCACTCCTGTTGCCCTGAGGAAACAGAAGGTCAGAAAGCTCTTTGGTACACACCTATTAAGAACTTAACATTTTAGTGATTGTACAAGGTACAAAGGATACCTTTCATTATCTTAGTTGTCACTGCATGAGGAGGATGCCACCCCATAACACACTACTATTGTGCTACAGCAATATCATGCCACAGGCATGGGACTTTATGCCAAACCAACCTCACTTAGCAGTGGGAGGCAAAATACAGAAGAATGTACAGAAAACACAAGAACTTAAACTTAGAGAAAACAGGAGAACTTAGACTGCTAGTGTATGGCAGATTTGAGTAAAGGAATTTTAACAGCTTTGCTTGTTAAAGAAATAAAGAGGAAAAAAAGATCCGTTTCACTTCAAGCAGCTCCTGAGAAAAATACTGTTAAATGCTAGTTTCTGTAACACAAATATCCTGCCTCTCCACAACCCTGTCACTGGTACTCTCTTTTACAACCATTTGATGTCATGTAGCTTTGAGCATCAATCTGTAATTTACATGTTCTCATTTCTAGCAAGACTCTTTACTGCTCTGCTACCCATTTCTACAGATATTAAAGAAATAGCTATACAAAACATTCCTATTAAAAAACTCATCTCCTTAAAGATTAAATATTTGAAAACATAGTATTTTATTTGGAGTAAAATACAAGATACATATGAACAGGAACAGATGAACAAGTAGAATGCACTATTAGGCGACTGACAAATGCAAGGTAGAGATCTACAAGTAGAAGACTTGAGAGAAGTAGGCAGTTTTCTGGTGAGGTTACATTAAGAAAGAAGATAAAAACATCTAAAATAACTTACTTCCCAAAACAGTTGCTTCACTTTATTATGTGTATTTATGTGTATTTAGATTATCATCCCAATATTAAGAAAACTGGCAAAATCAGAATTTGTCTTCTGATATTCAAATTTGCTTTAAATTAATTCAAGTGAAAAAGCACAAGTTTATTTGAAAGGATACAGCACTTTGGCTATAAAGCATGTTTATCTCATTATCTAATGAACGCCCTCCAGAAAAATGCTACTGACCACACTTTGCTGAGCTAGGGTATGTCCAGTGTGAAGTAACATTACAGAATCAGTGTGTTTCTTTTTTGTTCCTCCTACTCTTTACTTTCACTGATGCAATTTTTACATATAATGCTACTTCATAACTACATCAACTACACAAAAGTAACAAGTGAAGTTTCCACACTGAAGACATCAAAAACTCTGATGTACACATTTTTGGTCTTTTTTTTCCCCTTTTTTAACAAAAATAAACTCCTTTTTTTGTAGGGAATGTTCTCAGTTCTTCAACAAGGTCCTGTTTGCTATTTCTCAAGGAATCTCAGTAGTTAACCATTAAAAACATGACTGCAGAAACTACTACCTATAAATTGTAAATTTACAAGGCAGTAAGGTAAGAGTTTCAGTGGGAAATTAATATTAATAAAGCATTAAGTTAAACACTAGAAACAAAGAATACACCATTCAAAACAAAAATTATTGAAAAATAATACCAGTCTATATTTTCTTTCCATGACAACTTCCAATAGATCAGATGCTTTTTGATATTTCAGTCCTCTGACTCATATCTGAGGATAAAAAATAATAAATAGAAAAGTCATTCAAATAGACTAGAAAACATCCCAAAGACATTTTGTCTCTAAAGAAAATATGAAACCCAAGCAATAAATTACAACCAAGAGTGACACACTTCTGTCAAGGTTTACTGTATGAGTTAAGCCACAGACAAATGCATTTATTTTTTAGACTATTTTCTCCTTTTAAAACTGGCCAGTTTACCAAATAGTAGAATGAAGGAATGACCTACCCACAAATCCAAACAATTGTCAAAGCATCTGGAACATCTCCCATTTGTATCTCTGTGTGTAGCACCTGAGGCCTTATCTACCATACTCATGAGTATCCTGTATCGTCTCCATACTAATTTCTCTCACTACTTGCTATATGGTCGCTGCTGTTGCACACACCAGCCCTAAGCACACCTAGCATCCATTCACAGGATTGGTTTGTCAAAAATCAGGGAATAGCCTAGAAGTTCTTTTTCAGGCAAAATGTATAGACTGTTC
The DNA here is from genome assembly GCA_013400775.1 of Chaetops frenatus. Lineage (NCBI taxonomy): Eukaryota > Metazoa > Chordata > Aves > Passeriformes > Picathartidae > Chaetops > Chaetops frenatus. The sequence goes on along the minus strand of VZTR01021727.1, from coordinate 27,611 downwards.
TAGAGACAAAAAGGGAGCAAAACATGGACCCAGAACAAGGATCTTTCTGGGACAGACAGGGCAGCACCACTTACTTGGAAAGTCTTCTACGTAGATCCTTTATCTGTTCATTCTTCTTGGTGAGAATCTCTTTCATGTTGCGATAGGCAGATGTTTGCTGAAATTTCTTCTCCAGTTCCTACATAACAACATCAACATATTATTTACATATTATGAACACTAGACTAAAACATTCCTTTTAAAAAACTACTTGCTTTTCCTCCTCAAGTTTCATGATACTAGTTTCTGTAACTTACTCAAATTTATATGAAGTCAGCTGGTAGATTCAAACAAGATTACTGGGACAGACATAGAAACACCAGCTTCATTTTCTAACAAAATCAGGCTAGAAGTCTTCAGAAGACTGGGAATATGCTTTTCATTTAAAAATTTCTATCCAGACAAATGGTCAATTTTTTAATATTCATCTACTTATAACCCTGCAGTTACTTGTGGGTTTGCTATTTTATGTATAACATGTTTTTCCACTGAAATAACAAAAATACAAGGGCAAAAGTGTGGCCTGGTAAACTCTGCATCCTGTAGCATGTGCTTGTTAAATTACTAATCAGTTAAAATGTGAGTAAGGAATTAATCTTCACAATACAAAACAATGCAAACCTTTTCAGCTGTGGATAGCTGATCCTGAACCTTCAGTAAGTCATGTTTTGTTGTTATCAAGTCCTCTTCCAAGAATTTTTGGTTTGCAGTAGTATCATCCAAAGTTTTCTCAAACTGAGATTTCAAAGCCGCCACTTTGTTCTCCAGTTCAGTGATATCCTGGTTTGCATTATTCTTCAACAGAAGAAATATTTAAAACATGTCAAATGCAAGAGAAGAAATATTTCAAATTTTAAGTGCAGAATTCCATGCAAAGTAGGTACATCTTCATTTTTAAGAATTATGTACAAGTGACTCCTGTAAAGCCTAAATGAGAAGTGCTTAAACGAAAAAAAAAAGTTAGAGCAGGGACTGATTTATAACTTTAAAAATTGCTAATAAATGCTTTTTAAAGATGGCTGGAATGTCTTCTCAGCCAAAAGGAGATTTCAAGTTCTTGTACTTTGCTTCTTTAGGAATTAGTTAGAGCTAGAGGATGAATCATATTACAAGAAGTTATTTACCACAGAGAAACAGTAAATTACCACTTAAGATCTGAATGTCTATGCCACAATGTATTTTTGAAACACTTCCAAAGCCCTTAGTGTAGTAGCGGTAGGAAAGGCTGAAAGTGTTAAGGCTTACACTCTCAGTCAGGTACCAACATTGCACCATTCTCAGGTGTCTGACACAAAGAGGCTCCAAGTTGCTTGTGTAGCAACTCTCCTGTTTCCTTATAAGAAGAAACAATTCAAACTTCTCTGAACATCAGTTCTGGGTCATAAAACATTATAATTGTGTTACTGATGGATTTTCATTTAAATAAAACTGAAAAAATAAACACAAAACATTCTCAGGTTTTAAAGCTCAATTTCAAACTCGAAAGTGTAATGATTCAGGATGATGCTGAACCAGCAGCACCTTAAAAACAACAAATTCTAAAACGTAAGAAAGCCCTGTTCCTTTTTCTATCTGAACTTAAGACTTGAGAACAGGAATCCACTTGTACCTGTACAGAAGAAAAGCTCATTTTGAACTCTGAGACAGAGTCCAAAGCTGAAGTGTTGAAAAGCACTACATACATTTTGTATGTTCTAGTTGCTATTTTCTAACCATGACATAAGTCAATTATGCAAAAATTCAAAATCCTCAAATTAAACTGATCCAACAGAGCACTTACACCCAGTTACTGCTGGGAGTTACTCCCAGTTACAGTTACTGTGACTCACATTTCCCATGTGGAGCCATCTATTAACTATTAATTTTTAAAAAAATCAATCTAATGAGTTAGTCCTCAAGAACCAATTGTGGTTTGGCAGTCATTTATTTGTTTAAAGAGTTTGAAATCTACTGTTTTATGAGCAATTGGGAGAAAGGGACAGATTATAGAGAGAAAATTAGGACATGTAAGCTGAAGATACTCAGCAGCCCTGATACTGAGGCCAATTCATGTTTAACCAGAAAAGCAGCATAAGATTTGGTTCCAGTCTTTTAACACTACAAACAGTATTATCCAGGATTTAATGCATCCCTTTAATATTTTAAACCTTTAATAATTTAAAGTTTAAAAAAACAGAGAAAGAAAATATTTGCCATGACTGATTAATCAAGTTCCTTATTAAAAATACTATTGAATACAATTTTGAAAGTTACTAAGTAAACTTTTAACATATTAAAAAAAAACAAGTACATACCATAAACCAGGTAGAAAGCAAAATAAAAAGAAATCAGGATTAAAATATGAAAAATAAAATAGAAATGCTTTATTATCTTGAACCTTACTTCCAAATCTGTAAATATTGCAGGAATTTTAAAGTCAATTACTCAAAATAATGGGATTAAAGTGTTCTAATTTTGTAGAAAGCCTGAACTGAAACATTTTAAATTTACTAAACAATTACATAAAAACAAACTTTGGAAAATTCTAATTATTGACAAATAAATGTAGAAACTTAGAAAATTACTAAGGTGATCTGAACAGATTTATTTGTGTCAACATGACTAGAGGCTTCTTAGGTTTTTTTGGCAGCAGCAACTCACCATGCTGGAGTCTTCATTTACAAAACAAATTAAGAACCTCAAGTAATAAAAATAAATGGTGAAACATTTTTATGCTGATATAGGGAGAACTACAAAAAAATCAAACAAGCAACAAGTCTGGTTTGCTCATGTCAACGTCAAGTGACAAACGTGTCAAAGAATTAGTGCTTCATTGTTGCTCTCAAAACCAGGTTAGGCATCATTCTTTCATTAGTAAACAGAAAGAAACAAACAGACATAGATTTGTGTCTCCTAATACAAGTATCAGCCCTGGAAATACAAATTCTCAAATACTACTTCCCGATAGTTCCTGAATACATGTCATAAAATGAACTAATGTTACGGATTACCTGCTGACTGACAGACTAGAGGAACAGACAATGTCAGCAGGAACAACACTAACTCAAACTCTAGCATTTGCCAGAAAAGAAACACACCACAGAGACCAACATTTTGGATGTATTGGCAACAGTTGTGTTAAACAGGAGCAGAGGTGATACGGGGAACATTTATGGATATGAAAATACACAGTTTTAAGAATAGATTATTTGGTGATTTTGTAGAGAAACAGCTTGTACTGAGAACACATAGAAAATTAGGTGCTAAGCTCGGCTGCTAGGTAGTTACTAGGTAGAAGTCATATAGGTAAGATGTATGATACTGAAACTCAGCAAAGCGGGACTTGGGTATCGTTAAAACTCGATAAAGCATAACTTTGTGATCTGTGAGCCAGCAAGAACCAGGCTTGTGGTTTTGGCCAGGGCAAACTAACCTGGGAACTAGCCAAAGCCTTACTGCGCCTGCCCAGGAGAGGTCAAAAGCAGGCTACCATGAGGAAGACTACTAACTTTATCAGACGACCCTTGCTCATGACCACCAGAGGGGACTGCACAACTGCAGAAGGACTTTCTAGCTAATTTTAATACAAAGCAAGGCTAGGCAGGGCTAGGTATTGAATATGTATAGATGTATTGTGAATTTAATGCATATGTAATATTTCAGAAGATAAATAGCTGAGAGAAAGTCACCAAAGCACACATGCTTTTGGAGGAGAGATCCCCCATGCACCTGGCACTGATTAAAAGCATACCTACTTTACAACTTAATACAAATTGTAGTCTTTCCGCACGTCAGAGGGATATAAATATATTTACCTTCTGATCTCCTTGGATCATCTGTAAATCCCTCAGTGACTTCTCCAGCTTGGACTTCTCATCTAGGGCAGCTGTAGCCTGCAATTCATTGAAAATTTAAAACCTCAGAAACGTATTTTAACCGAAAATGTAAGAATAACAACTACGTGATTCTTATTTAGATACTTTTAAAATATGTAACCAACATTTAGTATCCAAGAATACAGGGAATTTACCTGTGTTTCTATGGTCCTGAGTCTGATCTTCAATTTTTCATTTTCTTCTTGAAGACGAGCAACTGTCTTTGGGTTAAAGAACAAGAAAAGGTTTGGGAACACCCTTGTGCCATTTTGGATTTTTCAAATATTTCAGGGAAGAATATACACTTCATAACTTAGAAAAGCAAGAGAGATCCTAAATGCTTATAAAAATGGCCTTCATAAGAAATCAATAATTCATTAATTTATTGTTGTTTTTTGCCTCTGTGAGAAAGCAATTTAAGTCTCCAATTCTAGTGTAACATATAGGGCTGTTCACTTAAACACATGCTTTACTGCATTGTGATTATTGAGATCAGCATCTTGTTAACACCAAGATTCAAAATTTAAAATTGCATATTCAGGGATGCAAATCTCATTGTTGCTCATCATTCATATTTTCAATCAACAGGCAAGTAAGAATTTATCCACAGTCCCTTTCCAAAAGAGACAAATACCAAATTACTGCATGTCCTGTTCTAGGTCACAGGAAATAATCATGTTTTATCAGTCAGAGTAAATTCACCACATGAATTTTGAACAATTTGGGGGGGAAAAAAAATGGCAGATGTAGGTATTCAAGAAAAACTGTTATGACTTTCAAATTATTTTTGAAAGAGAACTACATTATTCTATAAGCAAAATACAAGTCTGAATTGTTGAATGCTTTAATTATCGTAGCGAGTAACAACAATTTGATACAGACATTGTATTCAACACATCATTTTAGGAATGCAGGACAGAAGACAGGAAATAGAACTTCTTGCTAATTATCCTGATTGCCTAAAATCTAAAAGGGTATTGTAAGAAGTGTAACATTTTAGAAAAGGTCAGTTTAATGAAATGAGTACAATACCTAATAAAAACTATTGGTAATATTCAGTTCTAGGAAGTGTTTTGTAATTCTGAAAATGTTTAGCAAGTGAGATGTTTTCAAACCCAGTAAATTCCAAATTCTTTAAGTACCTTTGTCTTCAGGAGGAATTTAACCACTTTACAACACAAAAAACCTGGATGCAGTAAGATTGACTTCAAGTGATACAGAAAATGTCCAATAACCTAATCATTTCAGAGAGCTACATATTTTAGTTTACTTCTTTGTTGAAGCACCAGCTAGCTGCATGGAACTAGTTTACTATTTTACTCAATTAAGTGGAAAAATAAATCACTACAAACACCCAAATGTCTTTGCAAAAGAACGGTAAATATTGCGATACATGTTAGAGACCATAATTGCACAATAAATTTCTGATGCTTTACAATATTTATCTACTAGTATTTCACTTTACATTCTGGGGTATATTACCATGATGTCTGTATAGTGACAGACACATTATACAAATACTACTGTACAGCTATTCAGTTCATATGCATAAAACAGAGTGATCATTCAGCACAACTGCATGAACAGCCAAGTTCTTTACCTTGTTTAGCAGCTCTGACCCACCTTCATTCAATGGAGCCAGTTTTGGTTTAATGGGATCTGTAGTGGACTAAAGAAATAATAAAGTTGAAAAAATTAAATTATACAAATTTCTAGAAGGTAGAAAACTACTCCTTTAGCCTGTAAAATAACTACTGACAGTCACTTCAGTTTTCTTTTGCAAAGCAAATGAACAACCTTTTATTTCAAGTTCATTTTTACTGCTTTCTTGGCTCCTAAGTTATGGACCTCACTTTGAGCTTGTTAAACAAAGATACTGCATAGAGACAAAAGTATTGCAAATGTGGTTCTACAGAAGACTAACAATCCTGCAGCAACCCAAAGATAAAGGAATAAGGAGAACCTAATATTTGAGTGATTGTAAGAGTAAAAAGTATTTGCAAAGCTCCAAATAATTTTCTCATTTAAGGTATTAAAAATAATATATATTATAGATATATACAATATAATATATTAAAATACACCTTCATGCTACAAACCAAATAACGTGCAACCATATTCATGCGAGACAAGCTAAAGTGATATCTGCAGTGTGCAATCTTCTCAGCTCTTGAGTTCATGTTGGTGTCCCAGCCTCACCCCAGGTGCCAGGGGAAGGGAACCCAGGAGCAGACACTTCAACACATCCCTGGTCTGGCTGACGTCGGGATGAGATGTGTGAGGAATGCCTCAGAAGTGCAGAACAGGCACTCTGGAAATGGTGAAGGCAATTCAAGTGCAAAATGTGACTTTTTGGAGAATTACAAAGACTGTTTTGAAAAAAAAGGATGGGGTTTTGGTTTCAGTTTTATCTTAAGCACAAGGAGTCAATACTAAGCATCTTAAACATCAGTCATGACTCCACATGACATTTGATTATGATTTGATTAAAATAAAATTCTACCTTTTTGTTTGAAGATGTATATTCTGACCTTTCAAACTCAGCAACCTGGTCCAATAATTCGCTTGGGAAAAAAAAAAAAAAGAGGCATTTATTTATCAAAGGAAAATAAAAGGAGGCATTTCTTTACTAAGAGCTACACTATGAAACACGTTATACCAGGCTGGTGGTATGCTTTTTTTGCATGTAAAATTCTTGTTAGAAGTACAGGATGAAGTCCTATGCAAATACTATAAATGCAGCAAATCATGTTATGATGCATGCATTACAAAAGATTTAGCACCCTTATTAAAATATAATCTAACCAGAAAGCAAAAGCTTTTTAATGGACTCCAGTCACCTGCTCTTAACTGATTAATTCAAGTAAGAATATTACTAATAAAACATCTTGCTGACAAGTTTGAAATTATTTCGTATCTTGCTATTTTATAGATGGAAATACTGAAACTAACCTATCATTGATACAATAGTAAAAGAAATAGGTTTCTATGGTTAGGAAAAGAATCCAAATAATCAACACTTTGAAGTTTTCTTATTGTTGCAAGTATAGTTCAACAGATGTTACCGATTCTCCAAGTCAGAGACGTCTGTCTGTAACTTCAGGTACCATTTCTCAGCCTGTGAAAAGAGCTGCCGCAGAAGTAAAACGTTGGTGTAAGTTGTGTTTATGAGCTCTGACTCCACTTCACTGTGTAGGACACTCTGCAGTCCATCGAGCATGTCTATCACCTCATCAACTGTGAAGGTCTCTTCAACAAGTCTAAACAGAGGTGCAGATGAGTCAGGTATGATAAAGATAACAACTCTGCCTTGTTATTGGATCCCACTACACAGGTACCACTCATATAATGCACGATCTTCTAAGAACATCCACTGTCAGTAGTTATTAGATGACCACGGCACTACTAATTGGTATTGTATTTCAATTTTCTCTTTAAATCATTAAAATCCCAAATAGTAATTCAGCTACAGCCTTGCATAGAATTTAGATATCAGAAGCAAGATGTAAAGCAATGTCATGCTGTCAGCATCTATGCCTAAGAATTTGAACAACTTGGCTTTAAAAGCATTTGACTTGTAACTTCTGGAAAAATAGAAGAGCATACAAACCTAAACAGAGAAAAGTCGCCCCATACATAAAGTATTCAAATCTGCCACTGCTGCAAGCGTATTTGCTTTATTCTTGCTCAGAACCACCCCACACAGTACCTGCTGTCCTTGAGGTCCTGAAAACAAGAATCCACCGTTTTGAGACACATGCCACGCTTGAAACGAGCAAAGCGCATGTAGCTGACCACTTCGTTCTGGTGGTGCTCATTAACACCCAGCTCTGCCTGTGGAGGAGGATACAAGCACAAAGACGAATATATGTAAAAATGAGCATAACTGCTATGAATACTTCCCTTCTGACTAATTTCTGTGATTGCTTTCACAGGGTTAGCACACTAACTAGCATGGTGAAAAACAACCATATTTTCATGTAAGTGGGTGAGAAAGCTCCAGTACTCGGAAGCAAGGGCTCAAGTAGCCTCAAAAAAGTCATACAAAATCAGAGACCGAGGCAATCAGAGGATCAGAACCAGAAGTACTGTACAGCAGAGGAAGCTCTTGGACAAATGTGTCTTACACATGCATAATGTAGCTGAATGATGTATCCTTCATGGATGTACTAACAAAAATCCCACAGGAAAGTATGTTATGTTTGTTACTTTTTATGTAAACTCTTGAGACTTCTCATAGAATCATAGCATGTGTTGGAAGGGACCTTAAAGATTATCTAGTTCCAATCCGCTGCCATGGGCAGGGACACCTCCCACTAGACCAGGTTGCTCAAAGCCCCATCCAACCTGGCTTTGAACACTGCCAGGGAAGGGGCATCCACAATTTCCCTGGGCAACCTGTTGCAGTGCCTCACCACCCTCACAGTAAAGATTATTTTCTGTATATCTAATCTTAACCTACTCTCTTTCAATTAGTGCCCATTACTCCTTTTCCAATCACTGCAGTTCTTGATGTCCCTTTGTGGCTTCCTTGTAGGCCTCCTCCAGATACTGGAAGGTTACTGTGATGTCTTTTCACAACCTTTTCTTCTCCAGGCTAAACAGCTCCAACTTGTCTGTTTTTACAGGGGAGGTGCTCCAGTACTCCTGTCAGCTTCACATCCTTCCTCTGGACTTGCTCCAACACTTCCATGCCCTTCCTATGTTGGAAACACCAGAACCGTATGCAGAACTCCAGATGAAGTCTCATGAGAGTAGAGGGGAAAATCACTTCTCTCAACCTGCTGGCCATACTGTTTTTGATGAAGAAGATCTTCAGTGATAATCTGAACTTGTCTCTCAATGGCCTATTGCCCAGAAACAAATATTGCCAGGGCAAATTAAGAAGAAAGTCATTTTAGACCTGGCTAAGTAGCCCACTTATGCATGCCTCTAGTTCAAAGAATTATTGGCATGGGCAATCACATCAGAACTGTACTGCTCATGCAGGTAGCACGAGTGACATGGAGGCACAACGAGAGGGAGTTTATCACCACAGTCCCTGGAGAGCTGATGCAAAGGCAGGTCCATTTCATTTACTCCGATGTACTTCATTAGGATGGCTGATGCTGGGGAGGGACAGCAATGTAGTAGCTCAGACAAGACATTTCATCTGATCACCTTGTCCTTAGTAACCCACCTGTGCAGGGAAGCTCCAATGACAGTGCAATCCTGGATACCTGGATGAACAATCAATATTCTGGAAACTAAATGCACCCGAGGAAGCAGCACCGGCACTAAATAAAACCAGCTCTTATAGTATGGCTACAAGCTCGATGTCGCCCACAAAGTCCCACATACTGCAGATGAGAGATCATATGAAGAGCTAAATTAATGTGCTCTTTGCAGTTGCTGGAGGGGTTTTTTGAGTTGAAGAGCTTCTATTCATTACAGACAGAAGGGAAATTAAACTAGCAAATAAACAGATAAGCACTCGTGCTCTCCGAGTCAGCCACGCTGATACGCAGATAAGCCACCGGGCCACGGGGATCCTGCAACAACCCCAAGCACTGAGAGTCTTCGTAGGGATGCCCAGGAGGGCAGGTAGCGGCCGCAGCTGCCCCGAGCGGCTCTCGCATGACGACAGGCCGCATCCCTGCCCCGCCTGCAGGCCGGCCGCCCGCCGCGGAGCGCCTCCGTGCCGGGATGCCGGGACGACGCGGGAATGCCGGATAGCGGCCCCCCCCTCCCGCTACTCACCATGGCGGCCGCTCCGACGGCTGCGGGCCCAGAGTTGCCATGGGGACCGAAACCTCGCGAGCTCCTGCGGCACACTCCGATTGGCGGCGGCGCGCCCACGTGACCAGCGGGCCGCGGAACCAGATAAAGATGTTTTCTTTATTCTTGCTTTACCTTCGGGTTTCCTACGTGCTCCGGTGCAGTTTGGAAAACTCCACTGTGCAGCAGTGAGCTGCTGAAGCCGTAGGGGCAGTTAGGCACGATGGGCAATATCCCACGTTTATTTGCACCACCCATGATTTTTTTCCAAAGCCTTTTTCACTAAACACGGAATTTTTGCAAAGCATTCGCACGTCAGCAGGACAACACAGAATCATAGAATGGTTTGGGTTGACAGGGACCTTAAAAATCGTCTAGCTCCAGCCCCCTGCCATGGGCAGGGACACCTTTCACTAGACCAGGTTACTCAAAGCCCCATCCAACCTGGCTTTGAGTACTCCCAGGAAGGGGGCATCCACAACTTCTCTGGGCAACCTGTTACAGTGCCTCATCACCCTCACAGTGAAAAATATTTTCCTAATAACTAATCTAAACCTACTCTCTTTCAGTTTGAACTCGTTCTCCCTTGTCCTGTCACTACAGGCACTTCTAGGCTCCCTTCAAGTACTGGAAGGCCATAATTAGGGCACCCCAAAGCCTTCTTCAGGCTGAGTAATCCCAATTCCCTCAGCTTTTCCTCATAGGAGAGATGCTCCATCCCTCTATTATCTTGGTGGTCCTCCTCTAAACTCACTCCCACAGAGCCATGTCTTTCCCATGCTGGAGACCACGAACCTGGATGCAGTATTCCAGGTGGGGTAACTGTCACCAGAGCCTTTCACCTGGGTCACCCAAAAAGTTTATAAAATGTAGAAAAATAACCTTGCATCCATCAGCTGAGTGTATGGAAAAAGTCTAACCTGTTGCAGGTGGCCCAGCTGTATTGAACCCTGATTGCACCTAAGGAGAGGATGAAAGTAATGTTGACAGAGCTTGGGATTTTCCAGTGTAGGCAAAAGGCACACTGAAATTATGGATTTTGTCCATTAGGATCAAGGCCTGCAAAAGGAGACCAGATCTGTCACAGCAGAGATGCAACTATTATGAGCCACAGACAGAGGAAATGTTGATGGTTGAATCTGTCCCATGACAAACAGGAAGAAGGGGTGTAATGGCCTCCTCCCATGACACCAGTGGACACTTCAAAAGCCAGTATCACCTTCCATATCTGGACAAGTAGTGAAAGCAGAGCACCAGAATGACACAGCTAAATGAGTAACAGACTAGGAAGCAGCAAGTTGGGAAAAGGCTGTTTGGAACACACACAGGCAGGAGGGCTGCTGCACTTGGGCAGCTGTTCCATCCAGGCACTTTCTGGAGAAGAGTGGCCCCAATGGAAAACTGTGCCCTTCTTCCACAGTTTGAAAGGGGAAAATGGAATCTATTGCAATTTGCATTCCTCAGCATTGTATTTGTCTTAATGACTACAGCCTGCAGTGCATTTTCATTAACCAATGGCCTTAAAAGCGGCAGTGACTAATTTAGGATTAATCGGCAATTTTGAGTAGGCAGCCATATTGGTGGCAAATCTAACTAAATTTCTATTTACTTCAGACACAATCAGGAACAAGTGACAAAATTCCATCAAAATCATCTGGATCAACTCTTAAGACAGATAAGGCCTGACTCCTTCCAAATCTGTTTCAGTAAACACAAGTGACAGGTGGAGTCTGTATTAAACACAGGAGATTCAGGACATGCCCCTTAGGGAAGGGCATCCAGGTCTGTCCTCAGAACTGAAGACAACACCCAAGTGTAGGGGAATGCAGAACGACAGACAATATGCACAAAAGGTTGTTCCTGAGCATAAGCAGCTCTGCAGTAGTGGAAACTGGCCTAAAAGACCTGGCAGGAGCTGTGCTATGCCTTGTTAGCTTGCCCTTATGCCCTGTCCTCTGCTCCACCACACAGTACATGCTGGCAGCATCACTTCTTCAGGCGCCTCAGCAAGCTGTGCAGAAAAAGGTGTTACCAACACACAGCAGTAAATACAAATATTGCCATGAGTGATGTTGACTGGCAACTTTTATGAGGATTTTGTACAGCCCATCTAAGATACTCATGGCATCAGAAACAGTGTTGGCATTTGGTTGGGCCAAAAGATGTTCAGCCATGGGTTTCTCTCATTTCTTTTTCTCAGTTCCTAGTTACAGAGCTTGGAATGACTGTGCATGCATAGAATGACTGAATGATCAAGAAGGCTTGAGCTGCAGCAACAGCCTCAGCTTCTGCTGATCTGGGTTCATGTGCTTGCTCTGCACTGCAAAGATCCCTGCACCTTGAAGTGCTTACCTTGGCTGCTTCTGCACACTTGCTAGCCAAGAGACCCCAGTGAAATGAAGCACAAAAGAACAGAAGTACATGTATTCAAGTATCAGCCACAAAGAGAGCAATCCCCAAATGGCCACGGTGTAACAAGAGAGAACAGTGCAAAACACTGAAGAGATGATACCTTTGCCCCTACGCTTCTGCCAATGCAGGAGCCAAGGGATGCTGGGAAAAGATGAAGCCAACCACAGGTGCCAAAAAGCTGTCACACAGGCTTAGACTAAAAAGCATTTTGTTTCCTTTTCTGGCTGTGGCAATAACCAGGAGTAAGGAAAGGAACAGAACGAGATACATGTGTATTCTGTACAGTTTGAGCCTTCACTACCATTTACCCTCTCCACTGAGTGAACTGGCAACTTCCTGAGCTGCCAGCCAAACCCAAACTGCAGTGGCTGATCACCATTCTGGAATCTGTCTGCTTTCAATTTCTCTAGCCCACCTTCAAAGATATTTGTTATCTGTCTTGACAACCACTGTGGGAATATACCATATGCTCATTATTTCTTTTTGTTTAAGTCTTCAATACATTCCTGTCAGTGCTGTCTGGTTTTAGCTGTCTCCTGTACTTAGTGCCATGTCAGTCTTGAAAAGGAGAAAAGGAGATAAGAGACTGTCCCTGTCAAATCTGCAGTGTGCGTGAGGTTGTGATAAGGCTTTTTGTGCTTGCTGTTGCCAACCTTGAGCTTCCACAACTGACACTGGCGCAGAAATGGGGTTCTGAGGAAAACAGCACAGATTTACAAACAAAATTATCACCTTTCATGGCTAGTATTTGAAGGGGGGAGCATTTGGATCAGGAGCCCCAAAGAGTAGTGTCTACTTCACTAATAATTAACAGCTGCACCTGGGGTCTCAAGCTTCTCTCTGCTCTTCTCACAATCCACTGGAACAGATCTCTGCTTTACTAATCACAATCAATATTTTTTAAGGAAACAGTTCTGACCAGTTATCTTCTTCAAATATGTCTCATCTGACTTGAAGAAGCAGGAGTTAAGAGGTCTGCGAACCTTTCCAGCCAAAGTGAACAGGGACCCTGGGGCAGTGGAAATGTCAACAATGGTCAGGACAAGAGAGTATTTGTGTGGGAAGAACAGTCAGGATTTGAGAGCAATGTTTCTGTTGTCCAAATCTAAGCCTTTTCAAAGTTGCAGGAGTAGATACATTGCATTTGTGTCTACACAAACCTCCCTAACAATCCAAGCTCCCCTTCTTCGCTTGCATGCTTGAGAGTCCTATCAATCTCATAAGAATGACACCATCCGTCATTCCCACAGGATCAAATCCAGTATTTTCCATGGGGAAGCCTGTTTGGAACACTGCCTCCCAGGTAATGATGTCCTAATGCAACTAAATGTACAATTTAAATTATATTTGGTCCTGTTGACTGAAAAAAAAAATTAACTTTTTTAACTTCCATGGGGAATTACAACATTCATTTTGGATAAGAGCTTCAAAGAAAATGTACTGCAAACACGAAGTGAGATTGCCATCCAGAAGAAATTAGATATAAACTTCAGATCCATGCCAGGGTTTCATTTATGCATTTCTTCAACAGAAATCAAAGGACAGTTATTTTTTATTCACATGCTTGTCTCCACAAATTCAGAGCTTTGTTCTTTAGGACGCTGGGCTATACCTAACAAATAGAGGGGAGCTATCAGTTACCATGGGCACTGCTTAGCCCTGGTGTTACTTCCAGACATAAACTATTGTAATATCCAGGGAAAGGTTATCCATCTCTAGAAGCCTCACTGCACATAAGCTGAGCGTTATAGCTATGACTTGAAGAATTACTAACAAATTACTATTACTATGGTAATGATATCGTAGCTGGTGGTTCTTAACCAAAGTCTCTGAGTAATAGAAGAACTGTAGGGCTGAGTTTTCATTGCTATTTCTTAGGTATACATGGAGAAAGAAAATTCCCTTAGGAAAACTCTGAGACTTTTCCCAGAGCTGTTCCATAGCAGCTCTCACTTGCCTTTCTTTCTCATAAATACATGCAGTGTGAACTGTGAAAACAACATAGATGATGTCAATGAGTTCATTTTCCTAGACCAGACTGATGTTGTGAGTTCAGTATTTTTATTGCTTTAGCAGGAAAGAGAATTTCAAGCAGAAAAAAAAAAAAATCTAATAATCTATTCAGAGAAGCCATAAGCCACCATTATCCAGTAGTATCACTGAGATACCTCTATAATACATAATCCAGAACAGTAAGAGTGATGCCAGACTGCACTTTCCTGAAAGAAATGAGAATGAACCATAAACACTCACAAGCATCTTTTGGGGGTTATCTCATTATTGCAGGAGATAATGGCCAATATTGCAGGCATTTTTCTTTTTTTGAAATTATACTAAACTGTCAGTTACAGGCTAATAATAAGAAACCATTCCCTTGCCAGAAGGATTGCTCCTTGTAGTATATCCTGTGTTCCCTGCAGTATACTATTTCTATAACAGCACTTCTGTTGAAGCTGAAAAACAGTATGTGATTACATCCTGTACTGTTATCATTTGAGCCCCTGGGTACCGTGTTAATGATGAGATTTTCTTTAAGCACTATTCTTTTATAGTTCTTTCAAAAATATTATCTTCCTCTAATTTCCACAGAGAATCTTAATTATTAAGAGTACAGCCTCTATCAAGTGCTGTTGATTCAAGCAGTCAGAATTGAATCATAACAAAGGCTAAAGAGGGAGCATGGTGTGAGTGCAGTAAGATATAGATTTTAATTTATTTTTTTTTCTCTCACACTAAATTGGCCTGTGCTCTTGGACAAGTCTTTCAACTGCCTTCTTTCTCTAGTATGCTAAGACATGTTCATAGAATCATAGAATCATCATCAAGGTTGGAAGAGACCTTTAAGATCATCCAGTCCAGGTGTCAATCCAGCACTTCCACTGTAACACCTAACCCACATCATCCAGAGCCAGAGGCCTCGTAAACACCCCAGGGATGGTGACTCCACCACCACCCTGGGCAGTCTATTCCAATGCCTGACCACATTAACACCGAAATTTTTTTCTAATATGTAATCTGAATTTTCCCCTGTCCCATCTTAAGGCCATTTCCTCTTGTACTCTCACTGCAGGGCCGGTAGAGGAGAACGGACCCCACCTGGCCACAGCCTCCTTTTAGGTATTTGTAGAGAGCGATGAGGTCCGGCTTGAGCCTCCTTATCTTGTTGATTTTTTCCTCAGTTTTAACCTTCAGCAGCCAATCTGACTAAACTGTACTGAAACAACCCCCAGGCTGCTTTTTGGGCTGCCATTTACCTGTACGACCCGGACTTCCCGATCGAGGAGGTCTTTCCCACCCCAACTAACCCTGAGTTCCGCGACCCGCGCCGGGCGGGACGGGAGGAGGGCGGCGCTGAGGGCCGTGCCCGCCCTCCCGGGCCGGGCGGTGCGGAAGCGCAGGCGGCCGGGGCTGCGTCCCCGCCGGACCCCGGGGGGCGGAGCGAGAGCCGGGGCACGGCGGCATCCTCCGGCGCGGCCATCGCCGGGCTGCTCCATGGAGAAGTGGGGCCCGGTGCTGCACATCGTGGTGGTGGGCTTCCACCACAAGAAGGGCTGCCAGGTGAGGGGGCGCGCGTGTCCCTCCACTCCCGCCTCTCTGCTACGCTCCTGCGCTTCCTCCCGGCCCTCCCCCGGTCCTCTCCCCCGCGTCGAGCGGCGCCTGCCGGGCTGCGGGATCCGCCGCGGGAGGGGTGCGTCCGGCGGGCCGGGGGGGCTTCGGTGTAGTCAGGGGGCGGTGAAGGAGGGGCTGGCTGGGCTATTGTACATCGTGACTCGGCTCGCCCTGGGCAGTTGGTGGTCATGGAGCTGCCTCCGTTCCCGCCCCGCCTCGGCGCTCCCGCCTGGAGCGAGGCGGAGCGAGGGATGACAGGGCGAGCTCCCGGGAATGAGGGGCGACGGCGCACACAATGACACCGTATCTGTTTCGAGTCGTGCATGGTTAATGCGTTTAGACAGAGATTTCTGAGGAAAAAAACCTGAAACTGTGTTTTAACCTACATTTCTCTCTCCCTGCCGGCCCAGCATTGAGTGCTCACAGGTACAGCTTATACCAAACGGTCCCAGGGTAGCAAGCCCACCCTGGATTTAAGTTTTGTTTGCCTGTCTCTTCTCCGCTTTCATAAATATTTGACTGCTTCATGTAGTCTGTAAGGTAGAAGATTTTATGTAATGTATTTCATAGCTGGTTTATGTTCTGATTATTTTAATTATTTTTTAACCCTTGAAGCAGGAGATGCAGTTGCTCAGCTGGGCTGCCCACACAGTTGCTTTGCTGTGACAAGAGCAGATAGACATAATGTTGGATATCCAGTGAGTCTTTTTCCATAACGAGGTCTTGGCCTCTATAAAAATTGCCAAGACACTAATGAATGTGATGGTTATTGTTATACAAGGGTTGATCTGATATAAACACAGTTCATACAAGGTAGCTGAGAATTAAATTATTGCTTCAGAAAAAACAAGCACAATTCCTCAGAGGCTAAGGTGCAATAACTCAATTTCTGAAAGGTGTGCATGGTTTTCCAATGCATCCTTTCTCCTCAGGGTGTCTGGGAGCTGTTCATGTATAGATGTTCACAGAATCAGTTCCTGTGAAGTAATTAGACCATCTGGGTTGTGAGGTTTGTGATATTTATCAGGCACTTCCTTGTCAAACACTGTTAGAAGGTAAGCCTTAGTTGGGTATCTGTGGGAGGAAGAGCGTATTTTTGCCCTCTCTTTGTCGCTGGCCTCTTGGAAAAGACCTAGGCTGTTTTCTTCTGTTCTTCTGGAGCGTGTATTTATTTTCTTGCACATTAAGCAGTGTTGATGCAAGGAAAAAAAAAGCTAAACAAACCCCTAAACTATAAATTAGTAGCAGTGAATTTTATTTTGTTGCCAGTAAAACATTTATAGAAATACATTTTGAGGTGGTGTCGAAAATTAGGTCTGAATACCTCTGAACTGAAGTTTTCTTTATCTCAAGAAATGACCTGGAGAAGGAGAGGAAGGCAGTTTGGGAAAGGGACAGGGTAGCTGAGTCACAGGGAGAACAACTACAGGAATAGAATGACAGTCAGTAGAACCACAACCAGCCAGACTTATTAAGGGAAAGCTAAACAGAAATCTAATTTTAAATGTATCCTACCTCTGACTTAGCAGATTTTATACTGAACTATGGAAAACGTTTCCTGAAAGAATTGGAGGTAAGCAGCTGCACAGCTATAGCCTAATGAGTTTGACATCAGTAGTATGCAAGACTCTAGAGAATTTTTGAAGGAGAGAATTAATTAACAACATGAAACTAGGTAGACTGAGTCCTATGTGCATTTGCTAAAGATATATCGTGCCTGACTGAGCTGCATCTTTTGTAAGAATAAGTAAATGAATTCTTTTCTCTGTGAAAGAATGGAGTAGTTCTCATCTGCTGGGAACTTGATAATGGATCACACTTGTTTTTAAGGTAGAGATACAGGAGAATTAGTGCAAAAGCTGGTGTTTGGGTAAAGAGTAGTATGAAGGAGATGAAGCAGAAACAGATTTGAGTCAGAAGAGGAACTACTGGTTTGAAAGGTACTTGAAAGAAGTGTTTCTCAAGATTGAAAGTGTTGCTGGTATTGTTTACACCATAAAATTGTACTGTGATAAGCAGACTTGAGGAGTCAGCATTTCAAAGGAAAACTAGAAAGTCATGCAAGAGCTGGACAAAAAGGAATGCTGGATTGATAGAAATGGGGTGCATTATGAAGTTTTGCAGTAGGGATGAATAATAACAGTATAAGCTTGGGAACTGACACAAGGAAACGTCTGAAAGAGAAACGAGACCATATGTGATTAAGGCTAAGTCACCAAAGTACTGTGATCGAGGGCAAGAATGACAGTGTAGGTAATCCTCTTGTGTGATAATATGTTTGTTGATGCATATAAATTCTGATCCACTTTTCAGATAAAGGGGTTTGAAGTCTCTCTCCCAAAATTGGATGAGATGGTCTCTAGGCAGTCTGTGTTCAAGGAGAATCTAGAAGAGCCTCCCTAGCTAGGCTAACAAAGTAGATTTTGAGGCTGGATTCACCTCTGTAGGTACAGTAACATTCTTCCCTTTTCCTCCCCTGCCTCTTCACAGCTGGTAAGCAGAGGCAATTGTGATAAGCTGAAATGGGGAACTGAGATGACCAAAAAGCAAGCCATGTTTTGGTGGGTTGCTTTTGAGGTAATTGTTTCACAGGTTCTGTTTGCCAGGTGGACAGCTGCGAAGGACAGATGCACAGGTACAAGGAGAAGACCAGTAAGGGTGAATCACCACTCTTGACCTGGCTGGGCATGTTCCTTTTGATGCAGCCAGCCCAGGATGTGGTTGGCTTTCGGGGCTACAAATGCACATTGCTGGGTCATGTTGAATTTTTGCATCAACTATCACCTCTGAATTCTTCTCCACAGGGCTGCTCTCAGTGACCTACTGATAATGGCCTTTGATGTATTCTTTGAAACACTGTATTATATGTAGTTGTATTCCAAGAAACTGTTGGAAAGTTAAAAATGAGGAGGAGAAACCAGCCATTTAATATAAATGAGTGTTGGCACAAGGACTGGTGGATATGAACTGTCTGAGGATGTGCTGCAGAGTGCATACCTGAAACTCTGAAGTGCAGAGAAGCAAAGTGCTTCAGCAGCACTCAAATGGACATCACTTAAAGTGACTCTGGAAAGCTTAAGATTGAAAGTTCGTAGAGCTAAGCTGCCTGTCCTAACAGGAATTGACCTGGTTTGCCTGAGAAGGCTCCTTTCAGCTTCTGTTCCCACCTCTTTTCTCTGTAGTCTTACTAGGAGATGCATGTGGAGTTAGGATTTCCTGTGGATTTCTTGATGCTAGGTTCTTTCATTAGCTGCCTCTGCTTCTGAAGCTTCATCACTTGAAATGTACAGCTCTTCCTGTTGGTTAACTTACGGGATAAGAAATGTATAACATGCAAAGGCTTTGATGTGTGGTTTGGAAATGTATAGGAATATCTTTTTCTTTCACAGATTTGAAAAACAACCCATATGCATTCATTTTTGAAAGAGGAGAGTCAGAGAATCTCTTTCTTTGTGCCTTTGGATTGGGAATATGGGTGCCAGAATTGTTCCTCAAGCTCCTTTCAAGGACTCACTGTTTAACTGGGGGTCTTTTTGCTGGAATATAAGAGACAAAGTGAAGTTTTACCTTATGTACATTGTTTGGTCTGCGGATCCAGTCACCCAGGCAATCGTTAAAAGCTTGGGAGTTGCCTCTCACTGTCATGAAGGTTTTGTGTTATCTGAAAACTAAAGCACTAAAAATTATGAACACATTGGGAAGACTTTTCTGTAGCAAGTATGGAGTAAACTTTTGGAGAACCTGCAGGCTTTTGTTTACCTACCTGAGCAGATTGTTTCTTTGGGCCCCTTAGTTACTGAGTTGTACGGTGAATCCAAGGAGATAAGCAAAAAGTGCTGGTTTACTGTCTCTTTTTGATAAGGATTAGAGGTAGTTATGGCAGAGTGTCCAGGGAATGGGAGGAGAAACTTGGCTGCAAACCACTAGGTCCACCTAGTATTTGACACACTTTTAACAGGCCCATTAAGGAAGGGAATGGCAATTGGCAGGAAGCAGGCATAGTTTCTTGGCTTTGTATGTGCTGGCTGATTTATTAGAGGAACCCTCTTCAGTGAGTCATCCAATAGTGAATGTCCTGCAGTGGGCAGAACTCATGGGCAGTATGCATTCAATCATGATTTTCATGCATCTGAAATGAAATGACAAACATTAAAAATTCCTTTTTTGATCCCTCTTTGCTATGGATAAGAGGAGTGGCCTCGGGAAAAAGTAACAGCAAGCACAGCACTTCATTATATATATACTTGCTCGAATTCTTGTTCATTAATGTAAATTGATTCACACAGTTTTGGTGCAGTAGGAGTTCTACACACTTCTCAGGCTCTGCAGGACTCAAGGCACAAAAGCATTGGGGCCCAAAGTGACAAGAAGGAAATCTGCCACAGAAGTGGTCTGATGTGTTTTGGAGTATCTGTGGCTGCTCAGCTCATTACCTACTGCAGCAGGTTCTGTTGATCTGCTTCAGAGTAGGGTAAGACTTGGACTCCAGGGCCATTTACGCCTTTCTTCTGGGGCAGCTGATAAAAAATTCCTCAGTAGTTTTGAGGAACTGTAGTAGTAAGTGACCAGTGATTTCAGAGCAAAAAAGGGGAAAGCTTTTTTTCAGAATAATTTCTCTCATTCACACTTTCTCTCATTACAAGCGAGTGATAAAGCACTTAATTTACATTACAACATTTTAATTTTTGAAAGCATTAACTAGTGTGGCAGGTCCTTACCTACCTGATAACAGAAGTCTGGCAAAAATGTAACCTGAACAGACCTTGGCTAGAAGATGCAAGTTGTGTTGAAAATACAGGGAAAGACCTTTGATTTATAGCGATGGTAGAAGACTGAAAGTCCTGAGGTGCAGTCCTCCGGTTGTGATCACATATGCTGTGATCGTCACTTGAGCTCTGTCTCCAGGCTTTATTTACATGGGGAAGCAGAGAGATAATAGTCTCTGAGGGTGTAGGAAGGCTTAAAATATCACAAGTACTCCAGAAATAATTCATTTTGAAGGCAGAGTTAAAATGAGAACTGATGTATTTGTAAAGGAGAGGATGGAAACATTTCAGCAAAGCTGGAAAAGCTTGTGGGTAGAAGAGCTAGGCACAAATCCTTGTAAACCCCCTGTCTGGTTGCTGAGGAAGTCCATGGTCCTTTTGCTGCTGCAGTGCCTCACCTGCCACAACAATCCTTACCTTCTCCTGATGCTGTGAGACTTTGAGGCTGATTACATCTGAGTGAACTCAGGCCCTATGTCACCACCAGTGAGGCCACACAGAATCTCGCTTCATTTGGGGCAAGGCCCACCTTTTCTGCACTTGGTGTCCTGAGCAATAGCACTGCTTGACTTGTGCAGCAAGTTGACCAAGGTGACCGTTGTCTCACATATCCTCTTAAGAGCTTAAAATTATTCCACTTTATTCTTGGCTCTCTTTAACATATGCATTTCTTACAGAGTTGTAGAAAAAAATTAAATTGTGAGTGGTAGGGAAAGTGAGGAAGTGTTTCCTGGAATGGTCGCACTGCTGGTCAATTTTGTTTGCCTGGGATCTTTGATCTGTGAAATAATGGCAGTGTATCTTGACCCACTTCTCTGTTCCTCTGTGGAGGATGACATTTCAAACTCCCACAGACATGGGAATGGATACCAAAATGGCATATTTCCATGGAATCCCAAAGCTTGCCATAAGGATCTTCAAGGTACTGAACTTTATAATGTAAATGTGATGCCTGCTTTCTCCAAAGTAGTGTCTGATTGCTTGTTTGTGTGAGACTGTTTTTGTGTGGACTGTGCTTGAAGACCAATCCCCCCTCTCTTGCCTCACCAGGGGTTTTCTTCTTGACATGCAAAGGAAACCTAAGATTGGGAATGAAACAGCTGATACCCAATTTAAGAGAAGAGCCTGAATATAATCCTTGAGAGGGAAGAATGACCTTTAATTCTTCCCCTCCTGAATTGTGTATGTGATCTTCATCATTTGAGAGCTTCAAGTACCTGAGCTGTGGAAGATGGTGCTTGTTGTGATCTGCAGAAATCAGCACCTGACATGGCCTGAGCAATCTGTGCACATGGCCTTTTTCACTTGTGCCTAGGAAGCAGATGTCTTTAAGCAGAAATGTTGGCAACTTAGGCTTGACTTTGCAGAATCAGGAGATGTCTAAGGAATGGGCAAGGTCAGGCTGCACTTTTTATCAGCTCTTGAGAACTGCCTACGTTTCCAGGTCTGCTGCACTCTTGATTATAGCACATTTTTTCAAGAGGGAAATATTGAAGTTGTTCTCTTCTGTAGATTCCATGGGTGGAAAGTTTCAGGGGAATGCTTCCAGACTTAGTTCCTGTTTTGTTTGCTGCCTTTCTTCTAAAACTCTACTTTACTGAAGAATTATTTTTTTCTTTTCTTGATCTTTGCCACTCCAGTAGTTGCTGTGATTCTCTTAGATGTGCTTGGTGCTTTTAAACATGCAAGTTAAGTCTTTGTTGTCTTTAAATTCCTTGTGTCTTTGTTTCGGGGGAGCACAGTAGGCAGGTATTATGTGATAGGTAATCCCGTCTGGTGATTAAACAAAATCTTGTTAATGGAACAACAGAAACAAAAATAAATTGAAAAGGACCTAGGCTGGAATCAAGCTGAAGTGCTTTGTTCCTATGTCTGTTAATGACAACATGTAAACATGAGCACAATTCCTTTGGTTTTGTTCCCTGCTTTAATAATGTTGAAGCACTGTAAAGGACCATTATATGAGCATGAAATCTTCCAGTAAAGTTAATCACAGCATACATCAATTATCAAAGATTAGTCTTTTGTCTAAAATATGTGGATTTTATGCTCGAGGTTGTAACTTCTAAGAAGCTTTTAGCTTTTATTTCTAAGGCTATTCTAATTGCCATGGAGTGCTAACAATTTTAAATACATGAATGAATTGCTGAGTACACACGTACTTCTGTAAACAATACTGCAGATTCTGATCTCTTGTGTAGAGTTAATGATGAGTTCCATTTTTTGCATATCTGTTTAATCCACTTACATAGTATTTAGTGTTCATTGTTCAGGAAGAACTTAGGGGTGTGGTTGATTTATTTGTTTCTTTGTTTTGTTTCTTTGTATAGTTTTTCAAAGAGCCCTGTACTTCGATAATCTTGCAGTCACTTCTGTGAAGTCCTGCCCCGGAACTAAAGTATTCCATACTGAAAGAAGGATTCTGTACTGGACATTTTTTCCATAGTTGTCTTGATATGCAAGTTGAGAGGAGGTTCCTAAATACTCATTTGCAGTAATATAATGCTTCCCATAGTTATCATACCTAGCTTTCCTCTTATGATTTGTATGTGTCATAACATAGTAGTAACTGAGTAGTTATTTCAGTATCCTGTGCCAGAAATCTTGGCCTTTCTCTTGAATGAATGAATGAATGAATGCTAAGTTAATAAAACATGTATTTCTGTACTTCTATCACACTTTTCATTTACCTATTTCAAAATGTTTTCAGATAGTGACTTGGGCTCTTGGCACTTGAGGTGGCAACGTAATTTACATACATATGGAATAGAGGAGGTTCAAAGCTGCAAAATCTCTGAACAGAGGCCACTCCAGCAGGGGTAAATTGGAACTTGCAAGGCTCAACTTTGTGTTTCCTGTCCTAATATCACCTTACTTGATGATCTGTGCCTAATTTTGGTAATCCATCTCATAGCTTGTATGAGGTGCTGAATTAATGCACCTAGGCAGCATGCTGTTTCTAAAAGCAAAGAAAGTACAAGATGTGAAGGCAAGTTCCTTGCTGCCCCAACATGCTGAGGGGCAGGACTTGGGGCTGCCTGCCAGCTTCTTTGGGGTTACCGAGAGCAGAGTGAGTTCTGTGCTTCATTATGTTACTGAGTTTGTGTACCTTCTCAGCTTCATGTGGTAGTGAGCCAGATTTGCTGGCTCTCAGGAGTAATTCTGATGTTGAAACTTGTGAGGAAGGAGCAAATTCACCAAGAGCAGTTCTGGGCCCATCAGATGTCCTGTTGCAAAGAGGCTGAATGCTTGTTGGCTCATAAGACTGAGTGAGCGTGGCTCGCTCGGACTGCAGTGGTTCAACAGAAGATGCTGGAATGAATGATACACAATGGCTGTTTCTGAATCAATGACTAAAAGCTCTTCGGAGTGTGCTTGCTGTCCTGGTCCTCCATTTTCCCAGGGAAGGATGAACTCAGTGTATCATTTGTCAACTTGTTGCCAGGTCCTTCCTAATGGAAAGCTGGGCGTGGAACAGAGCTGGGGAAGGGATGCATGAATCTCATATGTGAGGTCTGGGTGTTCTCCCTGGAGAGGGGAAATGCCACCAGTCCTTGTAGCGTGGTGTGCTCATTAAGAGCACATGGGCACCAAGATGGGCATTAAGAGCTGATCTGTGGGTGACCAATTGGCTGCTGTGGACCCCAGTCTCCACTGGCTGCTGTGTTGGACAGACATCTCTGTTCGGGTTAGAGATTATGACACCCTCATTTGTTTAACCAGGGAAGCTGATCTCTCTTGCCAGAGTTCATCCTATATGAATTCTTGCTTTCTGTAATGGTGCAAATCTTGTCTTGATGGCACGGAATTCCCTAGCGAGTCTGCTTGGCTGGAATGGTTGCAATAGTATTAAGTTCCTTTTTCTGGGAGGAGTGTGGGGTGGTTTTTTTTGTTGTTGTTTACTTTCTTCGAAGAGACTGATAAGAGCCAAAGTTCCAAAGCACAGGATTTAGGTAGGACTTGAAATCTATGACTCTAAAAGTAAAGTTTTAAATAATTGAAAAGAGTGTCTAGAATGCATACTAGCATGACATTG
Organism: Chaetops frenatus; assembly: GCA_013400775.1. Lineage (NCBI taxonomy): Eukaryota > Metazoa > Chordata > Aves > Passeriformes > Picathartidae > Chaetops > Chaetops frenatus. Next base: position 3,138 of record VZTR01021727.1, on the reverse strand, counting down.
AAAACAAAAGTTTTGCTGTTTCAGGTTATTTTATCTTTTAAGGGCCTCAGAACTTATCTAACATAGAGCTTTTGAAGCAGACTTGGTGGTGATACTGTGCATACCAATAGTGCCTTAGAACTTTTGTGAGTGGGCACTTTATGGCTTTAGCAATATGGACATGTGAGGAAGTACCAATTTCAGGAACTGAAAGAACAGAAAACAACTATGCCCTGCCTCCTTGTAATTCAGGAATTTCTTTTGCTGTTGCTATTTGTGTATAGAGTGGATTTTAAAATATATTTATATAAGTATGTATCGTATATATTAATATATATTTTAATATGCATTTATACATGTATTATACATAGTTGTTACAAATGTTCATATTTATATAAATGTATAACATTTAAAACTCTGCTGTTAGAGTTCATTATATTTACTGCATAGTCACTGTTATGTGCATGGGCTCTTCGTCTTGCAGATCCTGATCTGTTGGTTCTGCCATGGAGAAATGGGGAAAGTTTGTCATTTAAATGCAGTTGTTATTTAAATAATAAATTGTCCTTCGTGCTGAAAGACAATGCTCTTAGATTTTCATTGGCTGTGTGCTGCAGTTGTTGTGGTGATTCAGATAAGGTCATTAGTGTGCTGGTTTTCTCTGGGTCTGGCTATGCTGGGATTAATAAATTGGGAAAACTGATTTTAGAAATCCCTACTTTGAGTGAAGAACAGATACTGACTTATTTGTAAAGAGATACCAAGTTTTAGGTGTCATTTTCATCTGTCGGGTTTTTTTTTTATTTCTGCTGCTTAGAGTTAAATTCTATTTAGCATATTTCTGCCTTTCTTTCTTAGAGAGGAAGGGTTGGTATCCTTTAAATTAAATGTGTTGTAATGATTTATGAAGGGAAAAGATTTTCTAAATAGAAATGTAATTAGTGGGTTTTGCTGATCTCCATTTCTTCATTTCAAGCTATTATCCTACCTATTTGTTGCAGTAGAAGCGATGGGAGAGATCATCAAAGCAGTTGTTTAGAGGATGGAATGGGTTTGCTTCCTGTAAATTAGATTCTGTAACTTACTGAAAGCATCCCCAGTCTTTACCATAATGCTGTAATTCTAAATATTTCAGATTTTTTTGAGATTAAATGATCTCTCCATTGTACCCATGCAGAAACTTACTTGGGTCCAGATGTTTTTTCATATCTAATCTGAAGAGAAATCTTCCAAAATTCCTGTTATACTATAGAAGAGAGCTTATATTATGACTAGAATTCAAACGTGATAGTAGATGAAGTGGGAAAGATGGGAAGGTTATATTGACTTGCCAGTGCATTTTTAATTATCACTGTTTAGTGCTCACTGAAGATCTTACTTTGATTAACAATTACGCACTTTCCACAGATAAGGAGAACAGCCTTACCTGAGTGTAAAATTAATAGATAGGCTACATTAGACAGGTAGCCAACTACCTGTCTAATGTTTAAATGGAATAGTTTAGGTGGACATGCACATATATTTGGAAATTCCTTGTTTGTCAGTATCCTTTTGTAACCTCACTTCTGACTGTGTACTTGCAGTTTTGTAGAAGACACTATCAATGCATTTTTCTTAAAGAAGAACAACTATCATGTTAATTCTTAGATGTAGGAACTGAAATGCATTTTTCCATGCCTGCTCTCATGTTTTTTTACTGTGACTTAATGAATGTGTAGTAAATTTATTCTGGCTATGAAGTGCCTTTAAAGACAAGGAACAAAACCAGATCGCCNNNNCCTTTAAAGACAAGGAACAAAACCAGATCGCCCGGATATTTCCCCCCCCCCCCAACTGGAAGTGTACTCAGTGGTGCTTTGCATCCAAACTGTTAGATTCGATACAAACAGCCTATTAAAGGTTAGTTAATGCTTCAGAATTCCAGAAAAATAAAAAATGTTAGTTCCAGAATTACAGTTGTACTTCCATTTAAGGAGTTTTTAAAAAATATATTTTAACTTGATAATTCACAAGAGTTGAAGTGTTTTGTGTAGTGAAGAGCACAATTATTTATTTCTCCCCTAAATCTCAAGACAATATTCTGTATTGTTCTGAAATCCATCAGGACCTATCTGCTTAAAGAACATGGCAGTTTGAACAGGCAAAAAGCATTGCCGTCAAAACCCCTTGACAGGCCTGAGCAATATTTCCAGCTGGAATGAAGATCCCAGGCACTTGGAAGAGTAAGAAATGCATGGAGGTACTAGTTCATGTTTTATGTAGTTTATTTTGAGCCTCTCAGGAGTTCAGCTTTGAATTTGAATTTCATTTTGTTGAAGAGTCTTCTTTAATTCAACTGAGGAGACTCAAACCTGTAAAATTTTCTCTGGCAGTCAACTCTGCAAACTTGTCTGTATTTCTTCGTTCCTGTTGACTACTGGGCTTTATGAAAAGATTTTTTTTCTCATATTTCCGGGCATTTTTGTAGTGATACATATACTAATGACATACAGGGACATTAAAGTGCATGTTTGTGCATGCACATGCATATATGGATGGATTTACATGAAAAGCTTTTATATTTAAATAAAAAATGAGCTTTTCATTCTATGAAGAGGGTGAAAAAGAGGTGTGGACAGGTCTCTTGCGTAGTCCCATCTCTTCATCCTGTCATGGTTTGTCTTGGGTTTAAGGTGGAAAGTGATAAGAAAATAACTTTTTAAATTGCCTTCCCTAGGAGCACTGCTCTGTAGTTTGCACACGCAGACTGGGAAAGGTTTTTACCAAGACTCCAGTTGTTTGAAAACTCAGAACTGATAGAATGGAAATTCTGTTTATTACCACCTTTATACATGTGCACTGCTTAGCTCCATAATTTTCTGTGAGGAACTGTGAAGGTTTAGCCATTTTTTAAAGGCTGCTCAATATTCTTATAATACTTTGTTTTTGAAATAATGGTTTCTTTCCATGCAAAGGATTCCTAACTGCAATTCATGCAAGTCTTCAAATGGAGCTGAAGAAATCAAGCAGAACATCTAGATGTTCTAGGGGAACAGTTAGAGTGAGTTTCACCTGCATCAAGTTAGACTTCGAGCAAGGTCTCTTCAGAGATGACCAAAAGAAACAGATGAGATGAATCATCCTCTGCAAGTGTTTTTCTCTGACTGTGCAGAACGCTTA
>VZTR01021723.1:31497-42214 GCA_013400775.1 Chaetops frenatus | reverse complement strand
CCACATACCAATGGCAAGATTTATGACTCTTCTGTCTGCTTATCTGAAGGCTTGCAGTGCATTCCTCAATTTGATTATTAATAAGGCTATCCTGAATACAAAGTAAAGCAGCAGTAAAGAACAGCCTGCTTAGGAAGGAAAAATATGACACAATATGCTGTGAGAGATTCTGGATACCACTATCCCTTCATACTTGAGGATATCTGAACTGGAAAGCCAATTCTTTTATTTTCCTTTCCATTTTATAATGCTATTATTTACAAACTCAGTAACAAATATGGGAACATAATAGTAGGTTTAAAGTTACTGAATAAGTTTCTATTTCTTATACAACAATGGAAAAGCACCATTTAAAACTTCTTGTCAATGCTTGAACTCATTTATTTGTCTTTGCTGAGCATCCTGGGATCATCTAATTCATAGACTTGTAAGCACACTTACAAGGTTTCTCCATCTGTAGAACAAGGATCAGTTTTTTAATATATTCTGATATTCAGGATGCCGACATGTATGTCTGAACTCCNTAACTTTAAACAGCTTTTAATTTTTCTCTCTCTGTTTTGAGGTAGTAATTTCAGGCTATTCCTCTAGGGTGTGCTGCTGTTTGCACCCGAGAACTAATGTTTCTGCCTACCATGAGTCTATAAACTCTGNAAAAGCACCATTTAAAACTTCTTGTCAATGCTTGAACTCATTTATTTGTCTTTGCTGAGCATCCTGGGATCATCTAATTCATAGACTTGTAAGCACACTTACAAGGTTTCTCCATCTGTAGAACAAGGATCAGTTTTTTAATATATTCTGATATTCAGGATGCCGACATGTATGTCTGAACTCCTGCTCTTCTTAGTGGTTGAGTTCAACTTAAACTGTTTAAATGGAGTTAATTAAAAAATTAAGAGGGTATTAATTAAACAATGGTGTTGCCCTGTGTGCTGTATCAGGTTGGCCAAAGTTGTAGTCACTACTAAGGAACCTGGAATTTTCAGTCATTTTGCATATTAGTAGGACACAGAGCCCTTTTGAGAACCAGTTGATTTGAGTCTCTTAGTGTGAAGGTTACAATGAACCTACACCTGCCATCATCCAAAATATTTTACTATATATTTTACTAAACTGAAATGAAAGGAACCTAGTGGATTTTTGACAACCTACAGGTTATAAAATAGCTAGGAAACTTCAAATATATGGTCTAATTTATATTCCTCTAGGGTTCTTATTCTTAATTTCCATGTCTACCTAGTGCAAAATGTGAAAATATTCAGGAGCAGAAAATAAGTTTTCCTTCCTTCTAGCAAAATATCCTAATCATAGAACAGAAACAGGTTATTCTACTTCTCTTTTTCTTAGGAATGGAAATATACCCTGAAACAGACAGACCATATGATGCCAGGTTTGGGATTTTTTCATCACAGGGAGAGAAAATAAGTCAGTGAATGATGGAGGAAATCACTGAATGGTGTATGTGGGCAATTACACACCATGGGCACTCAAAGGAAATGTCATCTTCATAAAATTGACTTACTAGATGCTGAACTGTCACTAACGTTAGGAGTTACCTAGGTAGGCAAGGTCAAAATAATTTTTTTTTTAATGCTAGGAGTAGTGGCCACATCTTTGGCAGGATCTCCCTGTCTCAAGGATTTAGGAATCAGCATAATGAAAAATGCAGGAATAAAATAGGACAGTTGTATTGAGCTTCAGACCCATGGAAATTAGAGAAGAAATCTTCCAATGTAAAAACTTCAGGAGAACAAAGAAACTGTATATATTTTTTTTAAATTAATCCATTTAGTTTAGGATATAATTAGGATTTTGTAATTGTGATACTGGTTTATTCAAATGTATTTGAATAACTGCCCTCCAGATGCCTTAGTAAAGCCTATGAAATCTATCTTAATTTTCATTTATGGAAATGTCTTTTTATTGTCTATTAATATCTATACTTATAATTTAACTATTTTTTAGATTTCTGCAGCAATTTAAAAATTTTCTCCCCAGATGAAAATACCATCCTCCTATATGTCACCATTAGAATTGCTATGTTTAGATTGTGCTATGTAACTCTTAGCAGCACAAAACCTTGTCTATTAGAATATTTCCCTGAACAGAGCACTCCATTAACTTTGAATGCAGTAGGTTGCCTTTCATGTTCGTATTCCATTATTGGGTAAATAAACATGGCCATTTTTTGCATTTTAAAGTGTACTAGACTTATATTATATTTTGTCTAAGCTTTTTCTCCTGCAGTTTTGTTAATATTGGTTACTGATTATATAGATATAGCTTGGACTAATTTGGATTTCCCTAGATACTTAATTTTTTCTTAAGAGTCTGCCTTTCCCATCATTGCCTCTTTTCCAGTTTGAAATGACTAATCCTTAAATAATTATTAGTCACATCCTTAAATAATTATTAGTCACATCTTATCTCGGTGGCTAGGGCTTGTGCTTTTAAAGTAATATTATGCGAGCATCTGCTCCAATGGCTCTTGCCAGAAATTAAAAGGCTCATCTGCAGAAAAAAAAGGTTAACACCTCAATTTTGTAGTGGGAAAGGGGTTACAAGAGGAAGAAGATTTGCAAAATCAAAAAGCCTTTTACATTTAATACTATCAGTAAATAATAAATACATATATTTTTGCTTTACCAACAGTTTGTCTGCTTGGTTACCCACAAGACTGTTTACAAACTGACTGCAGTTTTTGAAGTTTAGTTTGATCCAGTCACTGGATATTCAGGTTCTTAGACCTTCTTGCTGAGAAGGCACCGATGTTTAACAAATTTTTCTAAACAGTACAATCCAGCTAACAATATTACTTTGAAAATTAATAAATACGAGCTGTGAGAGGGTGAATGAGTAACATTTCTTGCAGAGGCACAATGCTTAGCTTGTAATTAATGATCCTGTGATGATGGCCATTGTCTGTCCATTAATGTANNNNGTCCATTAATGTAGGCAGATGGCTGTTAACATGAGGGCTGAAGGGACCATGAGGATGCTGGCCATTTTTCTGAGGCATTCCATGTCACCACAATAAGGACATATCTTCACATTACTTTTATTGTCACAGTATCGTTGGCCTTTCCACATCCAAGAATAAATTATATTACCCCAAAGTATGTATAAATTTACATTCCATGGACAATCATATCTCATTAATGAGAAAAGCTGAAGCACAGCACTGTCTCACAAATATATTTGCTTCAGTTAAGATGAAAGTTGGCTCAAAAGTGTTCTAGAAATTTTTTATTATGTGGGGCATGTCCTATTCTAGTAGCATGCCTTATTTGGGGATGCTTTCATTGCAGGATAGAGGTTATGCAAGGTGTGGTTTCTTGGATTCCTATACTTAGTGAATGGATGAGAATGAATTTAGCACCTACATGCAGTTTAGGGCGAAAGAGCAAAATCGGAACTTTTTGCTCAATATATTTATCAGTTCAGGCAAGCATTCATGCTAAAATATCTCTACACTTTCATTTTGGAGGCAATTTGAGGCATCCCAGTTCTATGCTCCTTTGTATGTTGCATTTCCACCTAACTGTCGAGTTCATTATTCATGTATTGTAATTAAAAAGCAAGAATCCAGAAGTCTCCCTTCCACCTGCCATACACACATAGGTCGTGGAAGGTCTGGAAGGGACAAATTTATTCATTTCGAGTTTAAAATATATAAAATAGTAACTTTAGGGATAGTAGCTATGTAATAATTAGATATCCTTTATCCTTCTCCTATTTTACTTCTAAATTGTGTGGTTAATGTATAATGCTACACTTCTTTTTTTATTCACTATACTAAAATGAGTATTGTATAGAAAAAATGCAACAGGTTTTCCTTAAGGTAAGTTCTAATTGTTGCTGGTTAACTTTTTGTCTGACTCAAAGCTCATCAAAATCATGAGTTGCACTGTATCAGGTTTATTAAATTAAATATTTCAGGCTGATGAATCTTTTTCAAAAGGATGATTAAAGATGTTATTTTATGCCCTTTTTGCTTAATAGTGCTTTTTTGTTGTTGTTGTTTTGTCTTTGTCCCTCTACCAGGAGGCATTTTTGAGTGTGTGGAATCCGGTCCAATGGGAGCAGAAGAACTAGCCTTCAGATTTGCTGTGAACACAATCAACAGAAACAGAACTCTTCTGCCAAACACCACATTAACATACGACACACAAAAGATAAATCTCTATGACAGTTTTGAAGCATCCAAAAAAGGTAACCTTTTGTATATTTAGGGTTTTTTTTTAATGAAGAACTAAGGCTCAGTTTTTACTGACTTGAAAAAATGTGTATCCAGTGAAGCCATATGCAATGAGACTGTGACATTATTGTCATTGACATTAAAGAGTTGCTTTATTAAAGGTTGTAATGGTAACTTCTTGACAATTACATTGCCACCTTTACTCCCACTGACCCTATCTAAAAGCTATTGCCTTTAATATTTAAAATCTTAAGTAAATTTTGCTGAACACAATGGCTAGGGTGTTTCTGAGACCAGTTCCTTTGGAGTGAGAAATCTCATAATCTCCAAAATTTATCCAGTAATATGTCAAGTTCCCCAAAATTCTACTGAACCTGGGATTCAATTTTAAACAGTCACTTTAAGTACATCTTCACAGCTGCCAGTATATAGTTAATCATATGTAGACTTCAAAAGGGAAGTAGAAGTTGCAATTTTCTGCATCTTATATCAGCATGGCACAAAAATAAGGCTAAATATTAAGTCTATGATTTAGAGTATCACTATCAGGTACGTGTCTCGGCCCGAGTTAAGCTCTTTTCTCTTAACTATAAATTATATATTTACAGAAGAATTAAAAGTTAAAATTAATTTTAAACATTTTTCCTAAATTTTAAAATTTTTGATTCTCAAAGAAAGTTCCACCTTTTCAGATTGCTTCACATACAAATCATGGACAGCAGATACGAGTTTCAGCATCATTGCTGTATCCTAGAAAGTACAAACACCAAAAAGTTCAGTGAGTATTCATGGAAGAAAGTACAGAGCCTCATGTCAAAACTCAGTAGGACTGAATTTTGCACTGTATTACATGCTCTTTGAAAACATTTTTTTATAATTTGAAGAGCGAATTTCATATGAATGCTATATGTAGCAAGACAATTAGAAGGGTGGAAGAACTGTAGGTCAGCCTGTGTTTCTTATGACAGGTTTCTAGCTTAAATCTGCCAAGTGATCATGTCCCAACATGTCTCTCCCAAACACTGAAGACAGAAAGCTTTATACAATAAGGGATTTGGTGTTATAGTAGGCTAAGGGTGAAAACATTTGATACAACCTTAACAATTTTACATAAGGAAAAGCTGCTGGGTCATCATGAATGTACACGAAAGACGTCTTAAAAGCGGAATTTAATACTGATTAAATGTTCAGTTTAGAACTTAGGGGAAATTTTCTCCTCTCTTACTATAACACATTAACATTTAATCCTGCAAACCCGTTTTATCTGTTTATTAAAGAAATAATTCAAATATAGAATTTTGTTATATATGAAAAGAGAGTATCCTTATTTGTACAGAAATATGCACAGTTTGGTCACTGAAATATTATTATGAAAAACGGTCATGAAAATTGGTCATTTTTCATTTTTGAAAAATTAAAGGCTAAACATTTATGCCTAGCAAGATGGTTTCTTTGCCGAATAGAATGTATGGTAGAAGAACACTTTCTTCACAAAAATACACTTCTAATATTGTATCTCTAAGTTGTTATGCTAGTGTTTTGGATGATGGTTTTGAGAGACTAGTCTTTCCTTTCCATCTCAGCCAACAGTGAATAAAGGGGCTGATTCTTAATCCTGTTTCTTTCAGTCTCCTTTCCTTCTCACCTTCCAAATTCAACTGCTTCCTGACTCCTGCAGGTGCTGACCTGTGAAATTTAATGGGACAGTTTCTCCCCATTCCTGAGGGAGGATGTAGAGAGCAGGGAAATTTCTCATGAGATTTAAATTTTTTTTCCTGAGAACATGCAACTACTTTTAACCTTTACTTGGCATTTGCTAGCCCGAATATTATGTTGCTAATCCTTGTTAGACTATACTAGCTGAAGTTAGAATGGCAACATGCTATTGACTAGGCATATTGAATAGATTGCGTATACTCAATTTTACCACTTGCATTTTGGATGAGAATGCAACACTTTGCTTGTAACTGGTCAGGCTATATCAAAATCTGTGTAATCTTCTACTACTAATAGCTTTCTGCATGATCAATTCACAATACAGACAACTGCATTTGTGCTCACAGGTGCTTTAGTTCAAAATCAAAGGCTAAAGGCTAACACAAATGGTTCATTTTATTATGATGGAGGCAAAGCAGAATTTCAACAATGAGGTTTAAGCATTTGACTCATTTTTGTGGTTCATTATCATGTCCATTAGTGAGCAGGCAGGTGCTGCATCAAAAATAGCCTGTTTAGAACTCATTAACAAATACTTTTGAAGTTGAATATAGAGGAAATATTAATGGGTTTTTAAAGGTACTGTATGAATAAGCAACCTGAAGGCAAGATGGTATTTCCAAGTTAGTGTTTCAGTGATGAGTAATGTAAATGCAACAAAATATCCCTCAGTGTTCTGGGAAAATTGGTATGCGTCTGATGGAGCCAGTGCCATATTAAATCACGTGTGAAAGCATCACATTATTCAAATCTCAGAAAGAAGAAAAAAAATAAAAGTCCATTGAAAAGCCATCTGGTAGCTATTGCTGTTGTTAGTGATCCCATTTACTGACATTTGCATAAAGCTTGTTGATTACTCTTAGGAAGGGCAATATTAGCATAAATGTTTTTTTATTGAGCTAGTAATTTAGGCAACACACCGAATAGCAATGAAGATCCTGTGTCTCTGACAAGTTTATTTAAACCACCAGTGTTCTGCAGCAATAAAAAGGTGTGCCAGCATAGTTTCTGGAATGCACTTGAAAGACTTAGCAATATTTTCATCAAGTTGAAAAGAATGTGCACAACAATTAATTTTGAATTGATGAGAAAAGCAATGCAGCAAGATTTGTTTCTACTGCTTGTTTCCTCAGCTGTCAGGAGCATTGATGGTGGAGTAACAGAATTAATCAAACCCCATACAAATTCTCATGTATTTGGTTTCCATTACTTCTCTCTACAAAATGAGTTGTTTTCCTAGAAGACAGAGACTGTTTTTCAGAGCTGCATACTTGTAAAAGTTGTGTCTATGGTAGTGAATGAGATAGGAGCAGGGCATTGGCAGAAACTCTGGTCTTCAGTATTGACTATTTTTTTCCTGCCTTCTTTTCGGCATGTCCTAACAAATATTCAACAAGATGATACTGGAGTATGCTGTGGGAGAAAATACAGACCAGAAATTGATAATGAACAGCATAGGTAGGGCCACCCTCTATCAGAAAACTGGAAGCTGAGCCACTTGAATACAGCAGTATCCTGTGAGTGACCCTCAGGTCCAGTTTTATATACTCATACAAGTATAACAGAACTGAACCTTTCCAGTTTTTAAGAAGGGACGCTGAATTTTTTTTCACTAACAGAGAGTAATTTAATTTTAGGAAAAATGTTGGTCCTTAAATTGTACTAGCCAGCTTAAATTGTACTACTTTCAGATACAGAGATTCAAATGTCCATTTCAATGAAATTAACTCTGTGCCTGATGATTAACTGTGAGCTATTTCACATGTAAAATTTCTGAGTAATTAGGACCTCAGTAGAAATTATATTGGTTGATTGAGGAAGAAGTTAACCCTTAACCTAGATTAGGACACTCTCCTATTAGACCCTTTTCCAAATGTAAGATGCAGCTAAGCACAAACTTCTTTTATTTGTCAGCACTTTTAAAAAGACACACAATTGCTGGCCTTTGTCACTTCCACTGATATAGAAATGTTTATTAAACATAGCTGAACACTATTTAGATGTTAAAAGTCAATATTCATCAGTTTGCAATGAAAGCTTGGAAGCATGTTCTGAAGTCGAAATGTGTAAGTGAAAGTGTTACACAAGAAAGGAACTCTGTCAGTAAGACAGTCGTATTTCATGGAGTGCCTTTTGTTTAATGTGAATTGTGCAGTACCTTCTGGCACACTGCCTTTTTTCCTCTCATCATTGACAGACTTCTGTCTCCTCTTCAGCCTGCGATCAGCTGTCCCTTGGGGTGGCAGCCATCTTCGGACCATCCCACAGCTCCTCAGCTAACGCTGTGCAGTCCATCTGCAACGCTTTGGGAGTTCCCCACATCCAGACCCGCTGGAAACATCAGGTGTCAGACAACAAGGACTCCTTCTATGTCAGCCTCTACCCGGATTTCTCTTCACTCAGCCGTGCCATCCTCGACCTTGTGCAGTTCTTCAAGTGGAAAACAGTTACTGTTGTTTATGATGACAGCACTGGTAAGGCCCAAGCATCAGACTGTGTACAGATCTATTCACATACACAATGAGAGGGAGGAAGGGTGTCACTACTCATATTTCATAATTTAAGAAATCTTAACTAATTTGCAAGAATTTTACTTTACTGGTAAGGCGGTGTATAACAAATAATTTGGACTTATTAGCATAAACATTCTCGTAAGTATGCTTCAGTTGCTGAATTCTGTGTGTTTGAGCTCACAGCTGTCAATAAATTGGTCACACTCTATCTGTGTTTTCTGCAGTGTCTTAACAGTTGCTAACAGCTATGTCTTTTGATTTTACTTAAACTTGGAAGAAAAATATGGTAACTTGAAAGATACACTAGTCCGCCCAGTGAAATAGAAAACCTAAATTCTGGTGTTGCTTCTCGTGATGGTTAAGTTCAAAAACAAATACCATATTTGTTTGGAATTTTAGTATCTGCTTTTTCAGATAGAAGTAAAGAAGGACCCCTGGGTTCAGCTTCTAGCAATTGGAAAGAAAAGGAAATTTGGAGGCTTGTTTTGCAGATGAATTACAAGAGTTAAAAATGAACTGACTTTCCAGCAGTAATATACTAGATTATTACCTTTCCCTTAGTCACCCTTAAAATTTGTTTTTCCCTTCAGTTTTGCCTTGACAGTGGCACCTTTGAAAACTGCTATAAAACTTATATTTCATTTGAGGTCTAGTGGTGGTCAGAAATAAAACCTTAGTTAAGAGGAAAATATCGCTGTAATGGAAGATACAAGGAAGGTACTTGGCCAAAGAAGAGATATTAAATCTTATTGGAAGTGCTGCTAACTTCTCCCGTGCTGGTTGATCTGTCATTGTCAGGAAAAGAGCATAGTGAGCCTCAAATTCTTCTTGTGGTTCATTGAACCAGAAGGTTCTTGATGTGCTCGTCACACGATGCTACTCTCTGTCTAAATCTGAAATTAAAAAATAAGATCAAGAAACAATGTGGGGCTGGCTACCTGGAGGGAAGACTAACATTGCTGGATAAACAGCAGTTACTACAGCAGGACAGAACACCTGCTTGCTGTTCAAGCTCAGGTAAGATGCATGTATAGCTACCAAAAGGTGAGGAGGAAGCAAGAAGACAGGGCATGAAAGTCTTTATAAATGATATTGTTCTCTGTGCCTTTTAAAAAAATACAAGGCAGTGACATTTAGAGGCTGCGTTACTATAAATTTTTTGGCTGATGTTACCAAAAATCTCAGGTAATCAAATTCTTATTTAAAGTTTAGCTATATAGACTTATGGCAAGAAATATGTAGCTTTTTTTCTTTTTTATTTTCCCTCTATTTTAAAAAAAAATTGTTTTGTATCATTGTTCTGAAATAGGAAAGAAAGCTAAAGCCTCAAATTTTAAACATATGATGATGAAAAAAATTGAGTTGTGGTGAGAATATTATTGACTTAAAGTTTATGTAAATTGGAAATATTTCACCTCGATTAAAATAATTTGGAGGCTAACTATTTTTTCAAAAACAAGTTACCTCTTAAAACAGTCAATTCAGTTAGAAAATTCATATGTTTTAATGTTTTGAAGCTGATTTGCTCAATAATTTCAAGTAATTCTTTTCTGTCCATAAAAAAGTTAACCAAAAAATGTTTCATGTTTAATGTTCTCTCCATATCTAGAGATATGTCGTTGACAGCTTTGATAGACCTCATCTCAATAAAATATGTTTTGAAGCCAGGACATAATTAGAAATGGGAATGAAAATGTAAAAGAAGTTTTTCTTGTATATATTGTGATCTACTTGTTCCATTTGTTATTATTAATATTTAAGAGAGAAAAAACCACAAACATAAAGTTTTTTAGAATAAATTTCAAATAAACTTCACAGTGAATTGGTATATTGAGTTATTTAATATATTTGAAAAGCATAGAGAATTATACCAGGATATATTCTCTTTAAAATTATATTTCTTTCTGGAGTGGCCAGGTCCTTCATATTATGATACTGGTTGTTCCCATGGATAACCAACAATCCTGCCTACAACTATTTTTTTTCCCTTGAAATGAATTTCTGTCTGAAGAAGCAGAAGAAATTAATCATTTTTAAAAATGTTATCCTCTCTCTTTTTTTTGTGTGTTTGCTTTAAATGAATTTGAATTCTACTTTTTAAAGACAGTCAACTTCTCTTCATTAGTAGCATCTCTTATGGATAATTCCAAGACTTCAAAACCAAATAACACTGCTGGGAAATCCACAGCATCACTTGCCTTTGAAGTATATTCAGGAACAGCTCTTAGCTGTGAGAAACAGCCTTAAAGAAGCAGATTTTGTGTCTGCTGGACTTCAAATGCAAGGT
>VZTR01021721.1:20274-57829 GCA_013400775.1 Chaetops frenatus | reverse complement strand
CCTGCTCTTTCAAGACTCCATTTGTTATCAAGGTGTTTTAAAGCTGCATGAGCACACATGGAGCTCTCTTCAGAGCTTATGTTGTTTAATAAAAGACTATTCAACACAATTTTTCATGGGGGATCTTCTTTGAAGAATCTCTAGATAACAAAAAAGAGCTATTTCATAAAAAAAAAATAACCCTTTTGATGGAAAAAAATCGTATTAAATGAAAAATGCCCCATTCTGTTGGTTTTACATTTACTTCTTGCTAAACTACCAAAAAGGGATCATTGGTGAAATATTATAGTTAGCAATGTGGGAAGAAAAACTGCAGTATGTAGCATCTTAGAAAAGTGATTGACATATTCAATACCATGAATGAGAGAGAAGCTATGGTGAATGGCATGGTGAATGGGACATAATCTGTACAGTATCATTGCTGCTTGGATAAAAAACCCCAATTTTTCCAGGTAGTGAAACTGCTCAATTACAAGACTTTGAGGAATAAAGAACCAATTCACTTATATCTGCAATAGTGAAAAGTCATTACATGGCCCAATATTTTCTTTTTCAACTTCCACATTTTTATATTTGTCTACTCATTTGCAAGAATGCACTCATTTGTTACTGTAATCTGCAACATTATCTTATGTTAAAGTTATCCTTTAGCATGACTTTAGCACCTGGCACTTTACTCTCAAGCACATCTGTAACAGGTGAGGTGTGGAAGAATGATGTCCAGGGACAAATCCAAAGAGCACTCCTTCAATGAACTTTGGAATTGATCCCCATTGTAATTCTTCATGTTCCACACTTCTAATCAATGAAAATAATTTTTGGCAATGACAACTGATCAATGATCAGAAAGGAATGCAGACCATGCCTGAAGGGGAACATTACAGTCTGAGTTAGAAGTAGTGCCATTATGAAAATATTTGTCTTTCATGTGTCTGTGCTTTCAAAACTACAGAAAAAATTACCTGCAGAAAGATTGAGACCTGCCACAAAAAATTAATCCAAAAGTGATCAAATTTTCTCAGATCTCCAAGCTTTTTAGTCATTTTCTGACTAAAAAATTGTTTTCTGGTAAGAGAACTATTAATATGTTCCCTCTGTCATTTATATTACCCCCTCTCTTCCTATTGCTTTCATTAATAAAATTTATTTTTACTGCATGAATTTATCTCATGTTTCTCTAGACTCCTCATTTAACTTTTGCTTGGTTTGCTGCTTTTTAAAAAGTAAGCTTCTTTATTCTGTGCATCACAGAAAAATCAAACCCAATTCTCTACTTGTTCTTTTCAGAAAAAAATATGATTTTAGCCCTTCTTAAATTAAAAAAAAAAATGTTTGGAAGGACTGGGTCAGGAATCCAGAATACAGCATATATTTTATACACCTTTGGGCCAGTTTTGAATGCATACATTGAACATTTTTTTTACTCTATTGTGTAGATAGCTCATGTCAGTCAAGTTAATCTTTTTTTCCTTTTGATAGTTGATACTCTTGATAAAATAGACAACAGCCAAATCTCTGATAACTAGTATAGTTTATGCTACAACTAATCTGTTTTCTGCTGAGTAAACAGCTGATCTAAACATTTTGAACAGAGAAAATTTATTTTAATGATGCAATGCTAACACAGCACTTACATGCATCATGGGCAGTTTTTACCATGTGACAAATCAAAACAGCAGCTCTTATATAAAACCATTTGACCAAGCCCTTCATACACAATATATTTATTATTCCTAAAGACAGTATCAAATGTAGTATAACTGAAAAATAATAGCTGAATCATTCAATGTTTTGTCTTGTCAATGAAAGCTAATATTGCACATTATTCTACAAAGGAAGATTTAATTTTAGTTTGACTTTAAAAGATGCGATGGAAATACTAAGCAGCCTATTAAATGACAAGCAAAAAATACTTTAGGATACACAGAATACCATTGTGAAGTGATAAATTAAGATTTAAAATTTCTTGTTCGTTTTAGCTTACCTCTTCAGAGCCAGAGCCAAAAATCAGCAGGTCAAAAGGTATTGCAGCAACCATGTCAATTAGGAACCAGCCTTTGAAGTAGTGAATTGCTATTTTTGCTGGATCACTTACCACTTCTTCATTCTGGTTTACATATGTTGTTCTGAAGTTTATTAGAATGTCAATGATAAACATAATATCCACAATTAAATCTACAACATTCAGTGGGCTGCAGGAATATCCACACTCTCTCCTCTTCCTATCCTCACTGTCATTCAGAAGGAAGGCAGCAGAGTAAGGGGTGAATATGGCGGTGTAAATGACCAGCAACAAAATGAGCCAGTCCCAGACGGCTTTGAAAGGACTATAGTGCAATATGGTAAACTTGTTGATGCGAGGTGTCTGGAGTTTATATTCTGGTAGAACATCAGCCCCTAAGGATAGAACCTAGAATAAGAAAAACACCACATCAATAATCAGGCAGTGTATCTACTCCAGCTTCCAGTAAACATAGCAAATACTGGGTAAAAAGTACTTCATTGTAGTTTTGAGGATTAAGCTTCAATTACTTGGTGTTTTGGTAAATTACATTTCTGTACAATTCATGGTGTCTGCCAGGTTCAATAAATTCATTGACAATTTTGCACAGTAGGTTGATTCTTTTCCCCTGTAGCAAACATTAAGAGGCATATCTTATATTCATAAAATCTGCATTATAAGCATGCCATCAAATTAATTTATGCACCACATGATAACCTTGCCAGCCTGCTCATGGTCTGAGAATGACTTTTCTTGTAGTCATGTAGTATTTTTCTCCCAAAGCAAATCTATTATCAGTGGCTTATATTCTCTTCAAAAGAGTTTCCTCTCATTATAAAATGTAAGCAACCAAAAATAAAAAGTTTGAGAAAGATCTGTTAGAGTCCTTGACAGCTATATACACTTTGAGTTTTGTGGTGTGATAAACCTTCATGCACAGTCAAATTTCTCTGAGGCTATAGTTCTAGTTCAGCTAAAGGTGTGATAAAGAAGGATACCACAGTAGTATTGCCTTTTGCTCCACTTCTGCTTTTGTCAATGCCTAAAGCTTATTATTCCTTTAAAAGTATGGATGTGTTATCTGCTGGTGTTATCTAAGCTGGATTTCAACTTTATGTGGAAGGATTATCTTTGTAAGCAGCACTGCTTAATTTGCTGGTTCTGGAAGCTGAAACGTTTGCTTTGTTGCAAAGAGCAAGCATTGTGTGAGCACCACATAAAACAAATTTCTTTTGGCTGCTCTTTCAGTCTGACTGAACTCTGACATGAAGGAACAAAACCTTCAAGGATAAGAAGGTAAATTATATTTTGTCTTTATTCAGTGTTTGGCATTGTCATGAATGATGCTAATTATTACCTTCTGTGCTGCAAATGGTCTCCAAATCCTATGGGACTCAGAACACCACTTCATTTTACATAGACAGGTGAACAAACATCAGATGATGACAACCTTCAGTTATGACCCATTTGGGCAATATTCATATTAATTAAATCTTACACCTTTTTTTCCACCAGTTACTTTGGCTTATTCCTTATTCTCCTGCTATTTAAAAACAATTCTATTTTAAAAATAAGTTATTTCCAAAACTATTAAAATGAACAATTTTACTCAAACAAAATGATGACTGGAAGGGGATATACCTTATCAGTGATATTGTCTGCTTTTATTTGCTTTCTTTTTACAGTTAGTATTTTGGGACTTGCGATTTCAGCTTGTTCAAGACTGAGGGAGTCCATGCTTCTCAAACATAATCTTATAAAATTCTAAGGGTCAGCGCACTCTTTTCTGTTTAAATTACCAACAGAAAGTGTTGTATAAACCTTAGATCCTATCCTTAGTAGTCTAAGTGGCACTAATCTTATTCAGTCAAATTCTACACTGAAAATGTTGTGAGAACACAAGGGTTAATAACCACTCTTCTTTGAACTTCAAGAAAGAAGTGATTATGCCATCCGAAAGAATATATGCTACCTTCAAGCAGCCACTAAGCACTGTGCTGAGCTGGTGCTAGAGGCTGTTCATCAATTTTTTGTATTGTAACCATGACTTGCACTTAACTAATGGTGCTGGCTTGTTTTTTATGCATTAAACACATCAGCTCACAGCAAGCTAAAGGATTGCTTAGTCTCTCAAGCAGTCTTAATATTTTCAGTCCCTCACCCCATGAGTTGACAAGAATGTTTTCTTAGTATTTGAGAACAGTGAGTATATGTGCCAAGTGAACTGCTATTTATAAAATTTCTGTTACTGTTCTCCTGCTAGATTTTCAGACAATGAAGAAAATGGATTAGGCAACAAGGACACTAAAGCTTACTTCACATGTTTCTTTCTGTTGCTTGAAAATTATAGACACTGTGCTTCATTTCAGAGCAATGAATAATGTAAATTAGACTAATTCCCCTGAAATCTGGCTCCTAATCTGATTTTAGTTACATTTATTCCTAAATTGTTCTAAAATGACTTAGGCAAAACTGGAGTTAAAAATCCCAAACTGGAAAAATGAAGGAGCAGCAGTATAAAATAATCATAGCAGAAATGCATCTAACTTCTTTTGGTGATAGTTTCTTAGACACAACACAGGAGAGACTGAACTGATGGTTTTGAGTTTCATATTCATAATGTTATATAGAACTTTACATTTTTGCATTGCTTACTCCCATGCAATAAGAAGTGAAAAAAAAAAGCATGTAACTATTTTGTTGCACCTTGAGAAACATGTGACTTCATTTCTCAAATAAAAAATCACAGTTGCAGACACACAAAAAAGACAAAACACATTATTAATTTTATGTTGGTATTCTCAATAAAGACTGATTGAATATGAGGTGAATTTGTCCTTTTTCCTCTTGTGTAAAAGCCATGCAAAGCTTGGGTACTGATGTTGGCAAATTCTGGCCATCTTGGCTAGATGGAAGGCTGCAGTCTACTTAGAAATCCACTCAGAAGACCTTTAATATTTCCACCTACTTAAAATACATGTCATCAAATTACTGTTTTTACTGTTAGTAGAAAGAAAATGTATTAACTTATGTCTTGTGGACAGTAAAACTCATACTTTGGATTGTAAAAGAGGTATCTTAGGGAATGAAACATTTTTAAGAGTAAGAAATGTGAGTGGGACAAGACTGAAGTACTGCAGTGTTAAAACATCTTTGAACCTTGGGACAAGACATGACAAAGAAGCCAAGCTTCCTTGCATCTTACTAAAAAGAAGAATATAACGCTAAGCAGAAAAAGTCATATTAGCTGCAATTGGTTTCTCTTAAGAAAAATTAGGGATGTTCAAACTTGATGAAATACCACCTCACACTGGCTTTCCTGGGAAAGCAGGAACGTATTCATAACTGGCATGCTTTACAAGCAGTATTAGGTGATAAGATTTAATCTATTTAAAATGAGAACTTTTCAAGGTTAAATAAACTTTACAATATTTTGCCTTTGAGTAAAGAACTCTGATATAAAATTCAACTTTTCTGTGTTCCTGTTTATCTTATTCACTGTTAAAGCACTGCTGCAAGTTGGAAGACTTCATTCATGAAAGCTCATTTTTGATTCTGTGAATGTTGCTTGAGGTGTTTCACAAAGACAGGGCTGGTGAACATCTTCTACAGTTTTTAGTTTCATGCACTCGCTTCCTAAGATCACAAGTTCAAGGTGGTGTTTCTTATAGAAGGGCTGCAATCAGATGCCCAGAAAAATATGGAGTGAGATCAAAGTAACTGTCATAAATTAGCACAGCTTTAGATTTTTCTGTCTAAACTGTTTGGTATCTTCCAGTTCCTCAAAGATAACAGTAGTGCGCTGAAATGGAAAGAAAATATAAGGATAATGAAAATTTATTATTGGCTGCTGTTCTGTTAAGCAAGAGGAGAAAGGAAGCATATGTACCAGAGGTATACCAGGAGGACTACCAGGTGACAGTTAATTAAAAAAAAAAAGATTCAGTAAGCCTTATCACTTTACGCTGGGTTACACTGTTTGTGGTGTAATCTGTTTTTGGGCAGTTCTATCATCTTTCCCCTCGAGAACACCTGCCTGGTACCAGGTATAATTTTTGCCCTGTGTTGTGTTTGAAGGACCTTGCTCAGCATAGTGTTTTTTGATGAAGTGTCGAAGAGCCAAACTGCTTCGCAGTACATTGGCCATATGCTTCACTGGGTAACCGGATGGTGTAGGGGACTCTTGCTGTATTCTCTGCAGCACCACGTGCAGAAACAGTATTTGACCCTTCTTCTTCCCTGTACAGGTGAATTTATAAAATAGAATAGGTAGGCAAAATGTTAGATGAGATGTCGGATGATTTGGGTTTTTTACTCTGGTGTCTGTTACTGAGTTTCTCAGTGATCTTAGGTACGTTGTCATTTAAACTAATTTCTGTCAAGTAAAGAGAAGAATATTTACAACTGGAAGCATAATAAAGGATAATGAGCAGAAAAAATTCATGAAAGCTGCTTTGCAACAGCAATGGGTTCCCATAATTCTTACTTCTCTAAATTGCATTGATTCTTTTTTATGTTTTAAAATTAGTTCACACAAATATTTGTCCTCTTCTGCACCAAAAGAAGTGTGAGTAGCAGGTCGAGGGAGGTGATTTTTGCCCTCCACTCCANAAGAGCAGGTCCAGAGGGGGCCACAAAGATGAGGAGGGGGCTGGAGCACCTCTCTTATGAAGAGAGGCTGAGTTAGGGTTGTGCAGCCTGGAGAAGAGAAGGTTGTAAGGAGAACTTATAACACCTTCATGTATCTAAAGAGGGCCTACAAGGAAGTCAGAGAGAGGCTGTTTTGTGAGAGGACAAGGGGGGAATGGTTTTGAAGTGACATAAGAGAGGTTTCGATTAGATGTTGGGAAGTATTCTTTACTGTGAGGGTGGTGAGTCACTGGAACAGGCTCCTCAGAGAGGTTGTGGGTGTCTCGTCCCTGTGAGTATTCAAGGCCAGGCTGGATGGGGTCTGAGCAACCTGGAGTAGTGGAAGGTAGCCCTGTCCATGGCAGGGAGATTGGAACGAGATAATCTTTAAGTTCTCTTCCAACCCACACCATTCTATCATTCTATGATTCTACTATTCAAACTGTACAGTTTCAAGAGACTCTGAGAGACCTGTACTGCTATCACATGTATATTCATAAATTTTGTTCTGAGGCATTTTCATTCTAAATTTATTAAAGAATGCAAATGCACACAGTATAAACCAAAGACCTAGAAACAAAGAAGCATAATAGTATATGAATAAATCATAGCAGAATTAATAAATTACTAATGCCACCATGAATTGTTAAATAAATATTTCTGACAAAACATTGCATGGATTAACAGTATGGTTTCCTGGTTACTCTACCACTACATGAGAACAAGTGTAGGGCAGGGTTATTTCATGCTGCACGAAGGCTCTTCAAGTGACTATTGAGCTATGTAAAGCACATAAACATGGAAAACAACCAGGAAGCATGCCTTATTGCTTTCCAGAAGCACTGAATTCATCCCATGAACATACTGCAATTGCGTGGACCAAATGGAATATGCAAGTTATTCAGAAAATATTGGACCTTTTTCACTTCTGCTAAGAAGTCACAATATTTTTTGTGCTGTATATTTCCAAACAAACAGCAGATAGGTGACTAATGTACACTCACACAAAGCATATGTAACATATTCACAGTCTAGGTAACACCTTTCGTCTCAGACAGAAGTACTGCACATCCAGAAAATTTGAACAAAGAGCAATGTTTACAGGTGACAAAATACCAAAAGAGATATAAGGGCTTGAGCGAAACCCACCAGTTTTAAGGTAGATGGACAGATACCTGTGTGAAAAGTAGATCTGGGTCTGATGGTGGCAAACCTTAATAAATGAGATGGTACTCTACTCATGACCAAGTGTGCCTCATATGAAGTGTATGTATATTTAAATGATGTAGTTATATCCAGTACTAAATACAGTTTTGTCCCTGTTGCTTTTCCAATAGATGAATTAAAGTAAATCTTGTACTAACAAGGTTAGCTACTGCATAGCACCTCTCATGTTAAGAGAATTTCATAAACATTTAATAAAGTTCAAACTACAAATATAGTCCCAAATTACTTCGGGAACTTTAGAATAAACATTTATCTCATCCATAAAACATCTTGCATAAAACTACGGAAGATGGTACCTGTTCAAATACACTGTTGAAATATTTATTTCTAGGAAATACTGTAAGGCATGAAAAAATATTATTTTGCCAATGTGTTGCTGGACTCACTCCAGTAGTCCAATGCTAGGCACACAGCCCTGAGAACTGCGTGGATGATCAGTCCTGCATCCTTAAGCCAGGAAGGATGTAGCAAATCTAAAAACACATCAGCTCCTCATATGCTGAGAGACTTGAATGTCTACTATGAATAGTGATCTAAGAAACTCATTGTATGCAACATATTCAACACCAAAATACACCATTTACATGAAAATGTAAAGAAGAAACTGAACCAGGATAATTGTATTGTAAATATTATCCTAGCTGGTGGAAAAAAGGGAAGGAATTTGGAATATGTGTCTTTAGATCTAATCCAAATACACAATACAATCTATTCCTTTTAAGAGGTAGTTTTGAACTAATTTTCAGTTCTTTATCAACAAGGGTAATAACAGTATTGGACAGGAAAAACTTGGAAAGGAAAAGAAATGAGAAACATGAACCAGACTTGTAAGCTAAAGCCATATTCTTGTAATTGACTGTTTTACTCCTGACCTTAAATCTGAATGATAGTGCAATCAAAAAATGAGGCAGTATTTCTTCAGCTTTAAAATGATTGAAATAGTTTTTATGGAACTGTCTTCTCTTGATGTAACCTCTCCTGTCTCTCTTTTCTCCTGCGTATAAGTTCCATTGTACTAGCAAGTACATCTCTTTCCTTTTCCTCTCTATTCATACCATTACCATGAGACATTACAGACAGGACCTCCTAAGGAGATTTCTGAATCTAAAACCAACTAAAAATAAATATTACACGAGTATTAATGAACAAATGGAATTTAAATTAACATTGGCTCTCTGACAGTAGGCATTACCTAATTCCCCAAAAGACTGTAATGGACTTTCATATTTCAGTCATCTTAATG
Source organism: Chaetops frenatus (assembly GCA_013400775.1). Classification (NCBI taxonomy): domain Eukaryota; kingdom Metazoa; phylum Chordata; class Aves; order Passeriformes; family Picathartidae; genus Chaetops; species Chaetops frenatus. Next base: position 48,728 of record VZTR01021721.1, on the reverse strand, counting down.
ATTGCCTTCCTTATGCAGACATGAACAATTAAGAAGGTTACACCAGTACTGAAAGAAAGCTGAAATGCTCTTGATTTGGTGCAAACTCAGCATTATATAAAGCTTTCATATATCAGCATTACCTGGTATTTTTACATGTAAAAGACATATTTACATGTCTTTCAAAGGACAGCTACTGAAGAACATCTCTTCTTTAAAATTCACTATGAGGTATTATCTCAGAAGACAGCAAATGCTATCCTTCTACATTCCAGTGAATTTGTGAGTTATTCATTGCTCTTCCAGCAACACTAAGCTGCTGAAAAGCATTTATATGTCTGAAAACAAAATATCAAGGGTCAAATTTGTTATAAAGGCTTAAATTATTTTGTGACTTTTAGTAATCAAAAAGATATTTTCTATCATCTGTTCATAGCCTGACAATAAAACAAGCAGATTCTGTGCTTGTTGATGTTATCTCATCTTCCTTACAATATTTATGAAAAAGATATTTTTCATTATTATACATTTTGACTGGTTTGCTAGCTGTCAAATACTTTGGTCGGATAAGGAAAAGCATAAAAGTTATAAGAATTTCTGAAGTGCATGGAGTGATAATAAAGTAGCTACATTCACAGTTTGGTTCTATGATTACAGTACTTACTGACATAACTGTCTGGATTGCAGGAGAAAGGGAGAAAAGATCCTTATGCATATATTCATACTTAAGTTTAACTTTCAGTTTCATGGTAAATATTTTTTTTCCCTTAATATGCAAAATAAGCAAACTTTAGTTTCTAAGTCTGCATTTTGTAATTAGACCCCATAGTGTTTAAAAATGTATGAACTGCAATTGAAACTGTTCTGGTAGGGAGAAAAACTTACTTTAGAAATTACCATCTTCTCTGTGGCTCTCCTTGTTTGTGCCTAATGAGCACATCCCAAACTTGTTCACTTAAAGGAGATATTTTGTCTTAGCTTTCTGCCCAGGTTGCCCAAGTTCCTCTCTCAACACCACTTTTAGGAAAGTTTAGTGCATTACCCAAAATTCTATACAATTTGCTCATCAATATTTTAACCAAAAGGCCATTTGGCAATCTGATGATAAAAATGATATTTCATTAGTAAAGCCAACCTATAAAAGCATGATCCAGATTTCTAGAGCCATCCATTCAATTTATGCTGGTTAGGCAAAGAAAAAGGGTGGACTTGTGACCATGGAGAAGTGGACAGACAAACTTGCCTTTGCTCAGCCAGTAGGTTTTTTTTTTACAGTAGTATTTTTTTTACAATGCCAAAACATATTTTGGCTTCAGGGAATTGTGGCACGACATGGTATGGTCTTTATGATGATTTTTCACTAAATACTCTGGTATTCAAACAAAAACAATAACAAAACAAAAATAGCACAGAATTGGTGAGACAAAAGTCCTTCCCTGAGAAGCTCTACCTTGCCCGTGTTGTGATAAATGAAGCTCATGTTTAGGACAGAACAGGATGTTTTATTTAACCAGTGTCCTGGTTCTGGCTATGAGAGAGTTAATTTTCTTCTTAGTAGCTGATACAGTGCTCTGTTTTGGGTTTAGTCTGGGAAAAATGTTGATGACACACTGATGTCTTGGTTGCTAAGTGATGTTTACCCTAAGTCATGGACTTTTCAGTTTCCCAGGCTCTGTCAGTGAGCAGGTACACAAAAAGCTGGGAGACAGCATGGCCAGGACAGCTGAGCTGATGTGGCTAAACGGGTACTCCACAGCATAGAACATCATGCCCAGACTATAAAGTGAGTGTGATTACCAGGAAGAGAGACTGATCATGGTTTGGGAATGGGTTTGGCATCAGTTAGCAGTCAGTGAGCAATTGTATTGTATCACTTGTTTTTCTCGGGTCTTCTTTCTCTCCCTGTGTCTCTGTCTCTCCCTTTTTCTTTTCCTCCCTCCTTTTGTTTACAATTGCTATCATCACTCCTGATTTTTGCCTCCATCCCACTGAGGGTGCAGGAAGGACCTGAGCAGCTGCTGTATGATACTTAGACACCAACTGGGGTTAAACTGTGACCACCAGGGAGATATGGGAATCTTTTTGGTGCTACTGCAGGCAATGAAAGCTCAATCCAGTGGAAAGAATTCCAAGGATAGAAGCCTGTAAGCCTTAATGTTCATTGTTTTCTAGATATATTGACTAATTTATCACTTTGTGCAAACTGCAGTTTCCTTTCCTTACTGGATATTGTAGGTGTAAGGAAGTTAGAAAACAGACAGCACAATTTATCTGGAAGTAACTATTCTAGACAAAACTTATTTTTCAAGCTTTTTTTGAAAACCTGTAAAGAGACTACAGTCTGCATCCTATCCTAGCAAAATTTGTCAAAATAAATTAGCTGGACATTAACAAGTTCTGCAGAATGGCCATGAGCCACAGGCTCTGATTTTTTGCTCAATTCCAACCCCAGGAACTAACAGCATTAGAGACTAAGATGCAGCAAAAGGTGTTACTCTCCTTTGGTTATAGTCTTCCATTCGTAACTCACCTACAAACCTAGTGAAATTAAACTTCCTAGAACAAATTAGTACAAATGTGAGCCCATATTATTCAGCAGTTTTTTTGCTTCAAAAAAAAGGTTTCTTCATAATTAATAGAATTAATTTAGAAAGTAGAACATTTTCAAAGGAGATGGATACTTAGGTTAGAAAAAAATGCAAAGCTCTGAAATGAAGAACTTTTCTTCCCATTTAATAAGCATTTCTCATTTATTAGTAGTACTATACTCAACAGTCTGTCTGAAGCTGAACATACCATCTCATACCAGCTTCCAAGATATTGAGTAGCTACTGGAATATCCATATTTAAAAAGATGCTGCCTCAATGTCAAACTGGCAATTCTTCAAGTAAAAAAAGAAATTTTTATGCTTGTAAATGAATCTAAAGTATCTTAAGGACAATTGCACCCTGTGCTACACTGCAAGATTTATTCAGTTGTCAAAGAAAAACAGACTTACCTAAGGTAAATGAAATATCAAGAAGAAGAAACTGAGTTTTCTATGTACTATGAATATCAACTAAATATTCATAAAATTTCAGTACTTTATTTCAGATAGGTTTTTATTTTATAGTATATTTTTACACTTTAGATGATGTTGGAGATTGAATGTTATAATTTATGGTTTAAACATCTTCATTAAGGACTTTTGCCTATTATAGCAAAACAGTATTACAAAAGCTGCTCAGAAGACCACCACGCCCTGAATAGGCCTGACTGAGGCCCGGAACAACTCGTTGATGAAGACAAGGAAGTGACTCAGGTCTGGGCTGGGGGAGAAGACCACGTTCACAGCTGGACCAAGCTTAGCACCTTTGCGGTGGAGACCACAGCCCCAGGGCTGTCAGCTGCCAGGCTTCACACAGACACTCACACCAAAGGCTCGGGGGGAGGAGAGGTTTTGGGTGTGTGGTGAAAAAGCCTCTGGTCAGAGTCAGTGAATGCCCATCCTCCGCTGTGCGCAGGAGCTCAGCTGGGGGAGCCCCTTCACCCTGGCAAAAGCTGCATCCATATCCAGGACAGCAAGGGGATGTCATGGCCCATCAAAGGCTCTCCCAGAGGGGCCCCCAGACCCTGCACCAGAGCACGGCACATGATGCAACAGATCCACAGTGTTGCAAGGAACAAACTGGCTCCCTTAGAGGAGGCACCTGTGCCTTTCCACCTGGCCCAAACACGTATCAGTCCACTGGATTCTATACTTCTCCATGCAGCAGTGGCAGTGGTGGGGGGACAATCCTGATCACCAAGAAGACCGGATGGAGAGGGACAATGAGACATTGTTGGGACCCCTGGTAGGATGATACATTTCCACCTAAGCCCTGTCACTCTCTCCCCATTTACCCCAGCCTCCACGCACAACTCTTTCTGTCTTTCTCTCTCTCTTTTCCTCTTTTACTATCAAATAAAAGATACGAATTTTTTTTTTTTTTTTTTGGCACCAACATCTAATGTCTTCTGGTTTTCATCACGTTTTATGGATATATTTCAAACCTTTCTGGGTCCAACCCATTTTATTCACAGAAGCTTAGTTTCCCTTGCTCTTCTGTATATAAACTGGTTTGTAACAGATGGCCTGAACTAGCCACTTTTAATAAATACTTCCTAGAGATTTTTGTTGTGCTATGCTCATTAATTTTATGTTCAGTAACACCAGTATCACCCATAAAGCTTAATAAATGCTTTGAAAATACATGTTTCCACATTTATTAACTATAATTATCTATTAACGGTATCTATTTCATAAACATAATATTTGGAATTCAGTGAACCTTTGATTTTTGATTCATACACCTGATCCTTGATTTTTTTCTTTACTGTGATTCTTATTGATATTTCAATATCATTTAAGGAGTGTTCCTTGTTTTTTTTTTTTTTTTTGTAAAATCATTAACTCTGAACTGTTCTGGGTTTGCCCTTCTCTATTGATCCTGTTACCAGTTACAAGCTGAAAGCATCATCCAAGTTCTAACACATGACAGGTAATAGATGAGAAAAATAACCTTCTCATTTGGCTTATTAATTTTGAGGGCATTCAGAATTCATCAAGCAACACACTGTGCTGACTGGGGTTAATGGTCTTTTTTTTTCCTTACTATTTCTACTACTTTGAAAAAAATACTAAACCCTATCAAACCCTAACCAGACAATATTTTCCTCAGCTGCTAGTACATCAAAAACAGCTAATGCACAGACTTTTCCCCTCCCCCTGCCCAAGACAAAAGAATAATAATCTCATTGCTATTTCTCGTTAATATGCTTAAGGACCTCATTTATAATCAGTGTTAGAACACAACTTCTTTACAATCATCATCATACTACCTGCAAATTGCAGGAACTTTCTGCTCTTTAAAATTTAGTTTATTCATCAATTTCTTTCATTAGTGATGTGTGGGAGAGTACAAATTTCCTTGAAAAAAAATCATTAGATTACCCACGAGTTCTTCACTTTATGTACTGGCTAGTATTACATTAAAAGAAAAGAGAATTGAAATTGTTAGCTGACCATACTTGCCTTATTTTTCCTGAGGAAAATCACTCTTAATAGGTGTGACTATATAATTTCAGGTAAATACTAAACATTGCCTGTCCAGGTTATGGCATTTTGTGGCTAGATCCAACATTGGTCCTACAGCACGTACATGTGAGGTGCCTGGCACTACAGCAGAGATCATAATCCAGACCATTTGGGGGTAAGGGCACTTAGAGAGGGAGGGAGTCCTGAATCCGAGTCTGTGGTGCCCAGGGTTATTTTTGTGGCCTTTTAAACAGATGGTCATTTATGTAAGATGAGTAACAGTCAAGTTACTCTGAAACTACAACCCAGGACTGCCTCTTTCTAAGAGGTTGTCCTGAATATTAGTTACACCAGCAGTGTTCTTGAAAAATAGCAGCTCTTTGTGACCCATGAGATCCACAGCATTCTGCCCTCTTCCCTTCCTTTTTCACTGCTATTGCTGTGTACCTCTGGGAAAATATATAGTTATGGTGTTCTAAAGATAGAAACTGCCCCGAGTTAATATGGTAACCACCGGACTCTCATCTCACTTTGCAGTTGTGCTGTTTTGTGTAGGAGGTTGGGTTAGATGGCCTCTAGAGGTCTCTTCCACACTACATTTTTGTATGGTTCTAAGGTTATATGAAAGAGGGACTATGACTTCTTTCACGGCTGTTTAAAGGCAACTCTAACTGCGTGTGTGAAAGCTATTATTCCAGACTGTGCATTCCAAATGCATCAGAGGGTTCTCACAGTTCTCTGGATCTTGACTTGCTGTTCATGATGAGACTGTTCTGGTGGGTGTCAAAACTGTTGGTTTCAGTAGAGTAACCTACCAAGTTTAGAAACTTCCAAGGTCAATTCACCATGAACTGGGAGTTAGGGTCTTTATAGCTCTAGACCAAAGAAATGAGTCTTGCCTAAATGCTGCCAGACCCTTGGTTTCAATAAGCTTTGCTTGCTTTCTAGTTCTCTCACCCTATTATCAGAACAAATGACAATACAGTCTGAAAGTCTATTTTCTCCCACTTCTTAGCGTCAGAAGAGGAATGATCTAATATTAACAAAGGTCATATGCTTCATTCCATGTTAGCATCAAGGCAGTAAAAACAAAGAGATCACATAAAACATTGATTACTCAAAAGTGTAATTCATTGAAGAGAATGGATACTTTTTCCCAACTCAGCAAAATCAGGTAATCCCCTTTTCAGAAGAGTAGATCTTGGGGGAAGGACACGGACTAATTAAGGATGCATCCAGGTTACATACTGCAAAGCAGCTGGGCTTTCTGACTGCTCCATTTCTACCATATGTTGTGAAATCTTCTCAAAACACTGCAGCAGTTCAGATGCCTGAACCTATTCAGCTGTCAAAAAAAGAAAAGCTTCTACTGTAAGGAAGGAATATTTTGTCTTTTGTAATTGTTGTGAATCTTATTTTTATTACTTGGTGCAACAGCAAATAATTATAATAAAAATACTATGTTTCCTCTGAAACTGATCAGAACAGTGGGCTTTATTTTCTTCTTCCATGCACTTGGAAAGCTCTGTGCTCTGGTCCAAAAGATACTCCTTTCCAGTTGTGGGGATTCCTTTGCACAGGTTTAAATGGCCACTCTGAGACTGACATATTTACTAGTTTCCACCATGGTTTCTTTGCTTTTCTTTGTTTCAGAGTGTGTCCCACTTTCTAAATGACTATGAAATTACACACATTTATACTATTTCTATAATTACATCTATAGTAATTACAAAGCCTAATTATGTAATGACAATAAAAGATGAAATTTTATGGCATGAGGGTGGCTAAGTATTATTGTAAAGAAAGGGAATGATTCCTGTATAAATAGTGTCAATTGACAAATAACAGGAAAAAGAAGATTCTCACTTCAAAGTAAATTTAAACTTTCCATACATTAACTAGGAAACGTTGGCCCTGTTTACCCCCCTAATTTCACTATTATACGTATATCTTGCTGTGTAATTGGAAAACACCAAAATTATGCCTTTATTCAGAATTTTCTCTGTTATGCAGAATGCAAAATGAACAGCATTGAAATGTAATATGTATGTGATTTATTGCAGCATGTAAACAGCANTTGTGGGTGTTCAGCATGTCTGCAAGTCAGATCACAATATTCTGTGTAGCCTGTCAAGGTATATATTTATCATTTCATCAGCCATATGACCAGTTTGGATATATATGTTTCCTAGAAGTGGGTGGATAATGAAGCTGTTTTGAAAACTACTATTACAAGAAGTTNTATATCTTGCTGTGTAATTGGAAAACACCAAAATTATGCCTTTATTCAGAATTTTCTCTGTTATGCAGAATGCAAAATGAACAGCATTGAAATGTAATATGTATGTGATTTATTGCAGCATGTAAACAGCACAGTGTGTCAGCTGAATCAGACTGCTGAAAACGTATAGATCAATAATTTGGTTTATATTTAGGTCTTATATTGCCCCTCTCTGTCCTAGATGCTGGTAGTCTTCTTTTAGCCTGAAAACCTGAAGGTCAGTTTGAAGTCATGATCATATAATAGTTCTTTTTATATCAACAGCTTTATTTGCCTTGGGAGGATATTGTTACTTATTTCTTAATCTTTTGGGGAGCTAAATAGAGTCTGGTCAGATTACAAAATCATGCAGTGAAACNAGTTTTACCTTCCTGTAAGTCATTTATTGAGACAAATTGTGAACAACAGCTACGTATAGGGCCTTTCAACCACATGCTGTATTCCTTCAGACTGATGAATTTTGAGGAGATAAATGATCTCTGAACATTTGTGATCAAAAGAAACAAAACAGTTTTTCTTACACAACACAATAAAGAGATCAGTAGTTTACACTATTATTAACTGGAACAGTTATTCCTCGACACTATTAAGTTATGAGCATTCAAGAATTCTCTCTTTTCTTTAAAAAGGAAACACAGATACTGACTATTCTGGTCTTCATGAGTCTGTTTACAACAGAGTTCACAACTTGGCAGCTGTACACGAGTGGAAACCAGAAGTTCAAGAAACTTTACAATAAATCAGTATTTGAACAAAAGATAAAATCAGTTCCTGTTGTATCTTTTCACATTGCAATTTTAAGGCCAGAAGTCCCCTTTATGAATTCATAAAAAATGTTAAGGCACAGATGTCAGACTTTTGCCCTACTGCCTTCTTTAATAAAAGTCTACTTTTTGTGCCTCTAGGAAGACTTGTCTCTTTTTAACAATCAGTGTCAGGACCCCAGCTGAACCTGTCAGTACAAAAGAGTTTAGAAATTGCACTGTCCTCCTGAACTGACTGTAAAAAAGAAATAATGGAAAAAAGTAAGTTGAGATTCTTCTAGAAGAGAGTGACATTAACACCTCTGGAAATTATAATGAAAACCATTTAAAAAAACATTTTTTTCTAAAGTGGAATGGAAATGTAAATTTAATTTAGTCAGAAATATCTGCACTGGAATATAACAATTCCATTTTATCAATCAGGGCTATCTGGCAGCTACACCTGGACTAATTTTCTGAGTAAAACTCAATGGTATGCAGAAACAAGCATCCAGAAGATGTTACGTTTCTTGGCATTACACAAGGAATTACGATCAGTGACGTCCCAGGTGAAAATCCAGGCAAAGCAATAAGGGAATCTACTTATTCAGGACCATCACATGTGCAGCACTTCACTACAAGCTACATCTTAAGGCAATTCTTATCTCTACATAATGTCCTGAACACTCCTGTTAAGTAGCAAAACAGTATTGGAAGTTTTCTTGCTGTAAAATTTATAACCTAGATTTTTCTCTCAAAGTATAAACCACTGTCCCACAGAATCTTCTGTTTCTTCTAAAGTTATTTTCTAAACTTTATTCATCTTTCTATTTCTAATTTATTTCACTAAAGTCTCTCAATGAAAGTATCTTGCTTCTCTTTAAATATTTTCTCAAAGTGCATAATTTCCTCTAAACACAGTGGTCCTGACTCTTTTATTTACTTTATTCATTATTCTTCCTCTACCCTCTGAAGGTGGCTATATGCCATCCTTTCCTTTTTCACTGTCTTCAAGACCTCTTGAAGAATTGCATCTCCAGCCTGTGGATAATAAAGTAGTTATACAGCTGTTGTCTTTGTAAAGAACTTGTTGCATCTTGTGATGCTCATACTCGGTTTGATATTACTGATAGATGACAGAGAAACCAGGCTGCACGATCCAAAAGGGAAGCTCACTGATATTTTTGTGTGGTGCATACCAGAGTCCATGTCTCTATATTTTGAGTTGCACAGTGAGAAGCCACAGTAGTGGAATTGTCAGATTATAACAGCAGGATTAAATTTCTCAGCAAAACTGAGGAAAGGGAGAAAGACAGAAAATAAGGACTACAAAGGGAGAGATGGATGGATATATGTTTGAATGGTACAATATGTGGCTGTGAGAAGCCTTTCATGTTATCAAGTCCCGCAATCCCAGAAAATACAGCATGTTATGTATCTCTTCACTACATTTCTCAGGCTCTTTCTAGCAACACTTCAAATTCCTGCCCTAACTTCTTTTATTAGAAGACTGTTTCAGGATGTCACAACTTGATTAAGGGTGACCTTACCATGGCTGCTTTATACTCATTTGCCCTTTTACTGATATTGCCACATAGATTAAATAGGTCATATTGCCCTCTGTGTATTTTTGATACTGTTTGACTGATTTCCTTATCAGAGACTGTGCCAGCATGAGCATATCTTAACTACCTCAGCTTACATTTCCACCATATTCTATTCTCAGCAGTTATATTCCAGTGCTCAAACCTTCCAAGCCCACTTTTGCACTGGTCTGCAGATACATAATGGATCTAGGGCCTAGGAAAAGGTTTACAAAGAAATTTATAGCTAGACATGCAGCAGGAACTTCAAAGAGCTGACTCTTAAAAATATATTGAAATCACTGGGTTTAGAAACATAAGCAGGACTAAAAACTTATCACTTTAATCTTCTAAATGTCTATATCTAATTCATGAGTCTCTAGTTAACTAGGTTCTTGACCATTGTAATACTATAGACCTACATTTATTTATACCTCCTAGGAGTTTCTACCTGTACCTAATTCTAAAGTTTAGGATGCAGCAGCAACTGAAAACATTGATAAGTGAATGTAATAACAGCAAAAGCAGCAGCTGCAGGGAACTATTTCCAATTAAAATGAATGATATGGCATCAAAGTTTGCTATGCAAATTGCACTCTGCACAGTGGTTGAGATTGTTCTAGTAAAGGACATAAACCAATGTCAAAATAAATTGGAAGGCTTTTGTGAAGTGTAAAGACTTTACAGAGCATTTCAAATTTATTTTTGAATTTAGTAGTATCAATTTTCCTGGAAAGATTAGCTGATCCATGCCATTTCCATTGGATATTTCATAAAATCTAAGTTATTTGGTGAATAAACATAGATTTTTAAAAAATGTCTGCCCCGTCTTCTGCCTCCAACAGCATCACTAGTACACAGAAACTCAGCACTCTGGCATTAATTAACCAGTCAGAATTTAAAAAAAAAAAAAAAAAAAAAAAGCCCAAAAACCCTACCTTGCCTCATGCTTATATAACTTATAAAAATTCATTTTTTTATGTAACTTGAATTTTTGCCATATTATCTATGAAAAGATTTCTATGTATAACTACCATGAATAATTTAAAACATATCAAAATGGATCCAGAAGAGATTATATCTTTCAAAACTGACCACAGAAGAAAGGACAATGGTTGTAGATTCAAGCTAGCTATTAAAGACAAAATATATGAAAGATAAAAATCCAATTACATTTTAGGCACTAACTGATCTCAAAATAGAAATGATAGAACTTTTATCTCTATTTCTCCAGGAGGGTGTACAATGCATTCCTTTTTATATCTGTCAAAGTGGGTAGGAGCATGGACACTATCTGGCAGAGCACCAACACAGAGAAGCTGTAGTCTGGTCAGCACTTGGGGACATGATTTAGTTGTGGACTTGTCAGTGTCAGGTTAATGTTTGGACTTGATGATCTTCAATTCTATTATTCTAAGTCAAAAGCTACTCTTGGCAAGATCTTCCTTATGGAATATCTATATTCATTCTACTACAAAGCACTTCTAACCTCTTTCAGTCTGTCTGGGCATTTAGGGGCCAACCCTCTGCTTACTAGCCCTATAAAAGTTATTTGGGATACTGTCATCTCTTGGCATTTCTTTTCAGTATGTTCCACATTGCTAGCCTGTCCCAGTCGCTCTCCATATAAGACTGTAACACAAATAGAATACTGAAACTAGCTGAAAAGTTTTGTTGACTTCAGAGGGCACTGCATCAGTCTTTGAGTGAAGAAACATGCTCTTAAATTATTTTCAGTTTTGTTCCAGTTATATGCCTTGTTCACAAGATATATCATACATCCAGTCCAAAGTTATCTGCTTTTCATTTTGACAGGCTTTTTGATGCAAAGATGTGGAAAAGATACCCACAAGAAAGAGCATTATGAAAAGTCAAAGAACTTGAACAGAAATTATGAGATGTAATTATGATACAGTGCCACAATCACCTATCATTTGTTATCATGTTGTGCCTTACGCTAATCATCAATTCATAATGCTGAGAAAAAATAAGGAAAAATTAAACTAACATTTATGAATTACAGGAATCACTGAAATTAATGGTCTTGGTAGGGACACATGGTGCATACTACATTTCTTTTCAATTAAAAATAGAGAGCTGAAAAGTTTTGTTTGTTAGCAGTATCATCTAATGTTGTAGATTACCTCATAAACAACTGAATTGCAGGTAAATTACATAATGTTTTAAAGCCTTCAAATTATCCTGGAAATAGCCAAACCACTCATTAAAAGAGTAAGAATCTATTTAATACACTGACAATAAATTGAAAATGAACTGAAATAATGTGCATTACCTTACCTGGGTAACCTTCTCTGTTACATTGTGCGTTCGGTCTTTCACCTTAGGTGCAATAATTGCTTTCTCCGAAGAAGGAGGAGATGAAGATTTTTTTTCACTTTTGATATCTGAAAAGTTCAGTGTAAGTTGAGGAATTTTGTTGATTGTACTGTATTTGTTGAGATTTGAATCCGATGTGGATCCCAACAGACTTGACTTGATATGATTAAAAGGCCCTGAAAAATTGGAACACAAATTTAGTAAGAACTGAAGAGAAATAAATTATCATTAATGTTTAGGTGGGATAGGTTAAAAGGGTGTTTAATAATAAAAACTATCTACATTTTAAGAATAACTCTATCACTAATAAGATTCAAATCTAATATTGGCTGTAAATATGACACTTCCTTTACATATAGCCCTCAATATTTTTTAGAAAGTTGATGGATTCCAAATAGCATAATGCATCTATCCTTACTTATTTTCATGTTACTGGGAATGCTGGTGTGTTCTTATTATAGTTCTGGCTGAATATAAAGACTATATGCTCATTTGTTTATAAGAGTGGAAATAGGACACATGATTATATAAGAGTGCCTGGAATTAGCAAAGGCTCTATTATCACATCCCTACTTTGCTCATGCTCACATGATAGTTCAAAGAAACTGGAAAACTGAGTAGACTCTCAAAAAAATGTTTCTTCAATTGTTGTTGCTAACAAAATATAGCAAACTATAGGGATACTCACAGGTACAATATTAACAGAGTACACATAACCTTCTTATACTATTTTAGTGCATCATGAAAAAAATAGGGAATTTGCAGACTTCATGAGGTACATATCCTTTATAATTATTATTTTCATTATTGGACAGAGTTGTTTGAGCAAGAAAGCAATCTAAATGATCAGAATACTTGTTTTGTACTGTCATCATAAGGTTCATTGTGAAGCCAAAGATATTAATTGCAAGGAAAAGTTGCTTTTGAGAACAATACTGGAAAAAAGAACTATAGAGATAGTGAGAGCTAAATCCACTCAGGGATTTAAGAAAAAATCCAGGTATTGCAGTCAGTAATAATGTACATAAAGTGTGGGATTGAAGGGTATTTCTTAGATCCATATGAAAACCTTATTTAAGGTTGCCTAAATTCTATTAAGGGCAACAATGTGATGTTTTTCTCTTTTACTTCTTTTTGAGGTTTTCTTGTGTCTTCCTGAGAGGAAAACAAGAATGTGATGTTGATTCAGGAACAGTCAATGGGATAGGGTTAGGCCTATGGGATAAATTGCAAAGTCAGCTGTGGAACAGTTGATTTTATTTGCAATGTGTGAATGAATGAAATTCAAACAACCAGCTGCCTGGGGATGGCTCTGGGGAAATGCTATATGCTGTGCTGAACTCTTATTTTTGGCAAAATTCTTTAAATGAGGGCTGATTTTCCATCACACCTGGCTTCAAATGCTTGTTGAAGAAGCAGACATTTAATTTTCTTTTGAAGCTTATAAGGATTTATACACATTTCCTATCTCTTAAACTCATGATAATTGTATGTTAATCTGGGCCACAGATAGAAAATCTCCATACTCTGTTTCAAATTTTGCCACTGTGCAGAAAGGAATTTAAGATGACAAGGGAGGGAATTATGCTCTAGACTAAAAGTTTGGGTGCAAAATAATTTGTGACTGAGTTCTCTAACCATTAAACTGCAAAACAGTCTTTTTTTTTTTTTTTTTTTCCTCCTAGTATATTTTTTTTGTGGAATAGCTTCATTGGAAAAAGAAAGAAAGCACCACCTTTCACCTGCAAAGAATGGTAAAAAAGCCTGGTACTGAGAACACCACCAAGGGATTGTGATACTATACTTAAATGCCTTTTGGCCCTGGTGGGACCTGAATCTCTCTTCCACATCATCTGTATGAGTCTACTAAAAATTAATGTCCAAAATATATCAGGGCTCAAAATCTCCTCACAAATCAGTGAAGTGACTAATCTGGATGGTGTGCACCATGTACATGTGGTCAGACTACAGTTTTTTAGCCCTGCTTCCCTGTTAGTTTTTGCAATAGTTTCTGAGTATTGAATCAGTTTAAACATAAGCAGGATATCAAGTTGGAAACATTTGTCAGATGAACAAGACTCTTGACACCTTAGGAATTCAAAGGTAAGAGGAAACTAAGATAGCTTAGGTAAATCTGTGGGCAAGATTGCGTTTTACTAGTAACCTTATGGATGCTTAAATTCCATTGAATTTTGGTTTCTGGGATTTACATCTTTTATCACTTCCATTCCAAAGGGGATTACTTTCTCTTTTGCTACCTAATACCCATGCCTTAGAGCATGATATTAAGCTTAAGTTCATTGCACATGAGAATAAAACCTTGCTTCTTTTCCCCCACCTTCTTTTGCTTTAGAAAGTGGTGAGAGGTATAATGCACCTCATTGACAACAGTAATTGATTGAAAGACAGTATTAGCTTAAGTACAATCCAGGCTGACAGAAATGGAGCTGATACTTGACAGCTAGTGGACCATTGCTATACTGTCATAACAGGAAGCAGAAAAAGAGGGCCATAACAAATCACAATCACAATTTATATTAACTGGCACCCTGATTGACAGTTTCCACAGTGAGGCAGAGAATTGAATAAGCAGGGAGAATGAGTTGCTTCTGCCTAGCCTAAAAAGGAGAATCTTTCAGGTTAAGTTTGAGCTCCCCATTTTTATGGTAGGATTTCATTGTCCTTGCTTGCACAATGCATTGAGAAATGATTTCACTCTTCTGAGCTGCCAATTCATCATCTTTCACCAGCAGTAAATACATTTATAAAAGTTATTGTACAACACAGAACCTGCATGTTTTTCCCCCAAGATTTTGCCAACATACACATGAAGCAAATGCAATGATTTTGTAGCCCACAAATTGTTTTACAGAATCTAGGTCATGCACTGCATGCAGTTGAGAGAGATTTTACCAGGTACACACACTTTTTGCATCATGCATGAAGTCACAAACCAGTTTTCCCACAGATACAAATATGGCAATTAAACTGAAAACTTTAGTAAGTAATCTTTAGAAATGGAGGAAGTAACTTATGGATTATGTTCAAATTGCTTCTAAAACATGTAGCTCAATGCTGGTGAAAAGAAACAGTTTTGTAATTGCACTAAATATTATTTAAATATGAAATCGGCAAGTTCATGCATGCACATTTTGATGCTACAGGAAGCTTGAAACCATACCCCCTGCCATCCAGGAACGTGAAACTGGTTTTAAAGAGACAAAAGAGGAATAAGTGAAGATACTTCCACAAGGGTCCTGATTATCAGTTATTTAATTTTTGAGAGAGTTAACTGAAAAATAAACACCTTGTAACAACAGATAATTTGCTAATATCCCCATACAATCATACATCCTTTTACAGGTAAAACTCCTGGTAGCTTCGACAGAAGTTTTGACTGCTTAAGGACAACAGCACTGAGTTAAGTAACTATGATATGTTCTACCTCCCTCCCTGCCTTTTTGAATTAACAGGTAATTAAGTTAAAGGGCTGTTCAACTATGCCTTCACTTTTTCCAGTGATTTGTAGTTAGTGCTTTGAGACAAGAGCTACAGGAATAACTACATGTTTAACAAATTTAATTTACATAATGCACCTAGCCCAAGAGAGGTCAACATGAGGATGTTGCATTTGAACATTTCATACAGCAGGCAAAGTAACATGCCAAAAAGTGTGGCTGATTGAAACACTGGAAGGTACAGTCTAGATGTATACTTTACCTTTGACATTGTGACCATTGTCTGGTTTTCAGCATAATAAAAGTGAAGAAAAAGAGAAAAAAAGACAACTAAAATCTACATCAGAAAAAGCAGAAAATACGGCTTCAAGGTGTGCATGGTTTGAATTGAAATATTGTTGCAGCTCCTTGATTGTATTATGAAGAATTTAAGTGAAGATGAAGCCAGTTTGACAAGTGAAATAATGTGTAAAAGTGTTTGGAGTAGATCATCAGCCAGTAGGACTGGCTTTAGCTAACTTGACTTAACAGAAATGTGATAAAATTGTTTCTTCACGAGTCTGGCAGTGGTTATTGGAGAACAAAAGTTCCAAGAAGAAGTAATTAGTCCCACATAATTAAGAGAACCTGGGGCACCCACAGCAGAAGGGCAGGGTGGCTGCGTGGTGTGTGGGGCTGCACAGGAGGCCCAGCACAGACCCCTAGGCCCCTCCACGCTTGCCTCGACTCAGGTAAGGAAACACTTTTGACATGGCAGCAAGCTAAGCAGTGCCCTTCTGAGTAAGTGCTGGAGAAAGAAATACTTTAAACCTTTCTTCAGCTCTTAGGTGCCTTTCCATGAGGAAACAGTGGCAAAGCTCTCTGTCCTCACAGGCACACCTGGCCCTGAATCTTCTCATGAGATACCTGCTGTGACCACGTTACCAGCTCTCAAATGTGCTTTGGGCTCACAAAGACATTCACCTGTGTTGTGCTGGGCTGACAGGCTGAGGCTGAGGTGTCTGTGCTCTGGCTGTCCCACAGCAGCCCTGTCCCTGTGGAGAGTGGTCAGTCCTGCTCCGGACAGAGGCCACGGCCTGCAGGGGGATGTGGCAGGTGGCACTGGCCTTGTCACACCTGCTGCCTTGCTGGCTTCTCCTCAGCTCCCTGAGCACTGGCGTGCACAGCACACCAAGCTGGGCCCCCTGGACCCAGGGTATGGAAGAGTGTTTAGTTCCTCCCAGCCCAATGTCTTCCTGTGCCAGGCATCTGTAGCAGTACTGGAGATTGGGCTGAGTCGGGCTCAAAAGCCTGCCACTGTTTCAGAAGGCTGCAGTGATCTTGCTGAGTCTGCTTTCTGAAGAGAATAAAATTTCTGAAGAGACCCTGTGAACTTGTACCTGCCTGCAAAATCTGGATTGCTGGTGTTTCAGATGAGTCTGGCTTGGCTGCATTTTGAGTAGTGAGTGTGAGGTACAGCTCCTGCCCTGTTGCTTTTGCTGTCGCGTAGGCAAATTTAGAATGGAATTTGATCCAGTACACTCAAATGAATTTTAAATCCTAAGCTGTCATTTTTACTGTAATATCTTTTGGCATATAATGGGCACAGTGAAGATAATTTTAAAGTGATAGGCAATGAGGCTACATAAATTAATTTAACACACGAAATAATTTCTATTCTCAATTGCATTATCTTAAAATTTGACTGCTGGTAAATTACTGTAGTTATTATTAAGCGAAGTAATGTTATTCTCTTCTTTCAAAATTCTGCTTTACTGATTCAATTAATATTACCTTAACTGGAAAGGGAAGGGAAAAATTGAATCCTGACTTCCATTTTCAGAGAGAGTAATAGTTTTTGAATGATTTGGGAAAACTCAAAATAAAAATGGAATGGGAAAATATATTGAACCCTATGTTTTCTTTGGTAATAGTTTAGCCTTTTAGGACTCTGGTTTACTTTTACTTGTCGTACTTAGGGTTTTGCATTCTCCCTGTTCAGAGTCTGCAAGCCCAGAGAAGGTGAATTAAGCTGAGTCTTGGTTGCCTAACTTGCATGGGTAATTTTATAGCAATAATAGGGTTTTATGGCTCACCATTGAATTAGGCAATTAGGACTTGCTGGATAAATTTAAACATCTTTTCAGCATAAGGTGCCCAATTCTAATATGATTGTAAGCAGATGGCATTGAGGATGGTTACTAATTCTAATGTCTTTCTGACAGCCATCCTCTCTTCTGCTGAGTTTTTCTAGAATGACTATGTAGGACAAACTTAGGGCCTGGTTCTCTACTGTTTTGTAGTTAATGCAGAGTGAGAGTGTTTTGTCTATTTACACTGTAAATGATCATATCACATGAAAGGCCTTAGGAATTCAATTGGATTTTTGACTCCTCACAGCAAAATTTATTTTCCTTAGTACTTAACATTTGAAAAAAGTTTTTCCATAAAATGGAGACAGAAATTTTTGCTCCTCCATTCAGCAAGTATTAAATTATGTGGCATTTATGCATCAGCTTTCTACCACTGTAATCAAAGATACTTAATATTCAAACTGATTTTTACACATTTTCATAGATACATAGCTGGATGAAGAATGACTATTTGGGAAGTACTATAATGAAAAATGTTGTGAACATAGAAACCGAAAACTGGATATTTTAAAATGTGTTTTGTTTTAAAGATGAGTTTAAATACATGGGGAAGTTTAAACCAAGATAAATCTGATGCAGTAGGCCCAAGGGACATGCCAAAGTTCAGCCTTGGAGATTTTTGCCTCCCAATTTTGAAATCTTGGTTTAATGTGAACATGAACTATACAAAATAGTATGGTTTAGGATGGATTTAATTGAATTTTAAAGTTCACTTGAACTGAAAAAAAAAAAAATCATGGTTCAAAAGAAACAGAAATGAAAAAGGAAGTACTTATATATTGTATTTAATACAGGAACAGTGACTGGAAGGAATGATTAGTTTTGCTATTCTAAAAGTAAAACTGTGTGTCAGAGGAACATTCAGACTTACGGTTTAGGAAATGTGTAGAAGCAATAGGTTTTTGAGGTGAAGAGGTATTCCAAAAGGAAGAAAAATTTAAAGGGATTTTACACTTGTGGTCAGTGAATAAGAGATATACAAGCCATCACTGAAAATAAAGATTAATTTTCCTGCTAATTTAAGAATCTATACACATTCTGCTATAACATATGTTTTTGGAATCTTAAGTATTACCATACATTCCTTGTCATCTGGCCTAAATATAAAGGTGTGTAATGCAAGTCATTAGACCATAAGTAGCTGTGAAAGCATTGTATATGTAGCACTTTTCTTTAAAAGCCACTTTCAAAGGGACATCTCATTTCAAACCACTGTTTCCTAAGCTCTTTCCCAAGTTTCTTAAACTTCCTATCTGCAAGAAAAAATCACGGACTATACTCCATGGATTTAGGAGAGACAGTGGAAATGAAGAGAGAGGAAACATATTTGTAACTTTTGCTGGTTGCATGAATATACTAGCACAAGGAGAAAATCACACTTAAATTAACTTTACACCAAGCATTTCACCATTTCACTAAGTATTTCACTATTCATTACACAAAGCATGTCAATGGAGTTGCTGAGGATATTTTCTTCAGCATGGGATAAAAAACATGTCTCAGTGTTGGACCAGTGAATGTACAATCTGCACATTACATACAGATTTAAGAGAAATAAACTTATCAGTCTCTGAAGTAGGATTTCACATAGTCAAAGACAATCTAATATATATAATTATAGCAGACAATGGTGCATGCAATTATAATTTGATCACTTTGATTTTTTTTCCCACCAAACACCAATATTAGTTTTAGGAATGGTGGCCCCAACATTTGCTATATCCCTATAGAGAAGATCAACACCATGATTCCATTAGTCTCCTTTAAAATGAAAAACAATATTTAGTCTACATGAGCCTGGCATTTTTGGGCCCATAATATTTTCAATGCACCTTTGAGTCATTATATTTAGCTGGCTATATTTAGATTTGATTACGAAGTGATGATTATTACTGTGAAATATTGAAAAAAGCCTTTTTTAGTACATCAAAGAATAGTGATTGACTTTCTACCATACCTTCACTTGCGTGACGGTCCCTAAAAATGTTCTTGGGATGGACATTAAAGCCTTCTATGTCATGTACTGAAGAGGCTCTCCGTATACTACAAATACTTTCCTTTGATCTGGAATGGCTTAGTGGATTGCTTGTCTGTATCATGTCAGGGTAAAGTCTGTCCCACTGCTGCTTAGGTGATGAGTGGTCAAGAGGTCCAGATATATTAACCAAAGGTGAACATTTACTGTGTTGAATCAGTGCTTTTGTATCATCCACTTCTGAAGGACTACAGCTTTCTTTTGTAGGTGATTTAAAGTGCTTCATTGCCACTGAGTCATCGCTGTGCTTAGATGAATCGATTATGACTGCATCAGGGTCTTCCTGGGGTAACGACTGCTTTCTGTATGTTAGAAGTCTCAGTCCAGGTAGCCGGAACCCAAAAAGTCTGCCTAGATGTAAATACACAAAAACAGAAGAAAATATTGCACATTAGTGTCTGGTCATTAAAATCAGCCTTTTTTCACTTACAGTGAATGATAGTAGCTATTTCTAATAAATTAAAATGCTTAGTAATGGAATATGTAAATATACAAATATACTATAACTCCAAGTTTGTTATAGTTGGGTTGTTAAAAGATTTCATAATTCAGTCAGACCTAAGTTGTTGAGCCTAGAACAGGAATAGCAGCATTAATTCTACAGCCTATTTTAAAAGCTTTGAGGTTCAGATGGTCCTTTATAAATTAAAAATCTATGATCTATAAAAGACTGCCAGAACATGTCTAACTACTTGGAGTGGTTTTAGTTCCCTTCCTCACACGGTGCACCAATTTAATGTAGTGGGTTGAGCATTTTGGCCTAACTCCAGTGCACCTATACTAAACTTATTTACTCATTTTCTGCTGTGAGAAAAGGATTAGGAGAAATGCAAAGCAGGCTCAAAATCTAAAAGGTATAAAGACAGTTTTATTAACAGAACTAAAAAGAAAATAATAAGAATCAGAATTCAGCTTCAGACACTTTTCCTCCCCCCAACAACATAAAGAAATAAAATCTGAGATATTCCATCAGTTAACCACCTTTAAAATAGTCCTTCTTCAGTTCATTTAGGGAGAGAAGTCTCTCCTGCTATGCCATGGAGACTTTTTCACAAGAACACAGTTCTCTTGTGGTTCCAGTATCACAGTGAAACAGCCGCCCAGAAAAGGAAATCTGTTTGCAGTGTGAAAGTTCCTACAGATATTCCCATAACTGTTTTCAAGGGCTCATCTTTGTCTACTGGGGTACTATTTTAAGGATGAGCTGTTCTGGTAGAAAAGCAATGGGTTGAGGCCTTAGTTGACACCAGTGCACAGTGCACATGAATCCCATTGAGACATGTGGGACATAATCCGCTCCTACCATTGGTGTGACAGGGGGACCACGGAACCCCACCTTGGGGGAAGCTAAGTTAGAACCCTGCATCCCCCCAATTGCCTTCATGAGTTGCAAGGAATAGTCTAATATATTATAGTCCATCACCATGGCCTTACAAAAGAATTTCAGCTCAAAGCATCTCCTCTTTATCCACACTCTGGACTTCACCTCCTTCTTCACTGACCTCGAAGTCTCCATGTTGGTTTCCTCACATGCCTTCACTCTCTCTTCCTGTTACTCAAGAGAAGATTGATGTCTGTAAGTTTCATCTGTGTGCTGAGAGAGTTAGCATCTCTCCCGGGGTCTGTTGTTGGTCACATGATCTCTGCTGGGCAGCACCTGAAGTTGCTGCAGAATTTTCCCTGGGAGAGGGGAANGAAGCAAGAGAGAGATTTCCGGGCTTCTCCTTTCTTAAATGTGAATCACAGAGGCGTATTCAGCTTCTTAAGTGGCTAAACAGAGTGTCCATCTTAGAACCAGCCAGCTAATTGGTTCTCCAGGCCTGAAGGAAGCTGTCAGGTTCCTTACAGATAAAAAGTCACTTTTTCAACCCACGGCACTACTTTCCTTGGTACTTGTTATCCTGATGTAGATATATGTGGATTCTATTATTAGTGGAACTCCATGTGCTTATGAATGTACTGCTGATACATGCATTTACTGGCTACAGATTAAACAGGAAGCATACCAGTGCTAATTTATTGGGATCGAAAAATAAGCCGTATACCAGTTTTGCTACAATCCTTTCCAATACTTACATCTGATGATTAGATGAAAGAGTTTTAATGTGTTTAAAATGAAAAGTAAAGGAGCAAAGAGACAAAAAAAGAGCAACACAGGCTCTCAAGCCCCAGTTGCACCTATATCAGCTTAACCATTTAAAGTTTTAAAATGAACATCCTATATATTTAGTGTTGAATATGGAGTTGTATTTTGAATTCTAAATGAATGAGGGTGACAGTACCCGGCTTAGGAAAACCTAAGAGCTAAACCTGCTGTACTAGATGACACCAAAGGTCTGTCTAGCACACTGTTGGACCTTGATACTTTCCAGTAGTGGATAGGTAAAGGAGATGAAGAGTCACTACATTGTGTTATTTCTCTCAGTAAATTTACTCAGTTTCTAGCTATCTGAATTTCAGAAACTTCCTGAGCTAGAGATTGTTTATTCAAACCACAAACTGAATATTTGGTTTACCTTTCTTCTATGAATTTGTCTCAGTGCTTTTTAAAAATGATTGTAGTTTGATCTGCAAAGCATTCTATACAAAAGAATTCCATAATTTTAGCATATGTTTGTGAAAAAGTACTTCCCCTTACTTGCTATAAACTTGTTGCCTTGGGGAGGGTGCTAGCTCCTATAAAAATAGCTAATAATTACTCCCTTTCTATAGTCTCAATATAGTTTCAACATGTTTACAATTTTTCATACATCTACTGAATTGCTTGTTGTATACCTCTTCTGCAAGCTGAAGAATGCTTGTGTAATGGTATTGTGTACCTCTGAACATCCTTCTCACTCTTCGCAGTTACTTTTTATTTCTTATATAATCCTTTTTGACAATGGCCTTAGCTACTCCCAGACTTAGGGATCAATGCAGTGACATAATGGCTTTTTGTTTTGACCTTAGTTTGCTTCCTTATAATTACCAATATTTCATTGCATTTTTGAATTATTTTTCTAACTGTGTTAATTTAGGATATTTTTACAACAGCTGAAAGATTTTGTTGTTGATTGGTAATAGATAACTTAGTCTCTAATAATGTGTCTGCAAAAAGTTCCTTTTGCTGTTTTATCACTTGGCCACTCAGCATCATTGCATAAGTCTTTGAATCTCATGTAATAGTCTGAATAATTTTTTGACATATGAAATCATTCTCACCTCATTGTTGGCACCTGTTTTATCCAAGTAATTCAAAATGTATTATAAAATAATAAGAACCTGTGAGACTATCGATAACATCCAAATGTTTAGAAACCTGGTGATTTATTTCTACCTATTTTTTCCTACTTTAAAACATAAATCCATGTAACAATCTTACTTTTTTGTTCTTGACAATTTTTGAAAATGTTTGTTTAATTCCAAGTGTTTAGCATTGAATTTATCACTCTAGGCATATACAAACAACAGTATAATAGACAGAAATCACTGTTATATAAACCAGAGTCATGTATCTATAAAACAGCAGTTGGAGGTGCCAATTTTCAGTCTACACAGTGATTTTCAGCGGAGTGCACCTTGGGAATGTGCACATTTCTTCCAACTTACTAGGTAAGCTTGAACACTACAACTGCTCACAGTTAAAATTAGTGAAGAACGTAAAAAAAATACTATTTTTAAATCACAGAAAATTGAGCTGTAAAGCAGCTTTTAAATCAATTTTGAAAGCTTATTGCATCTAAAGTGAAGCTAGTACTATAATTCTCTTTGTTATCAATTAGACTGAGATTCTTAAAAACACCATTCATAAGGATTTCTGGCATTAGATGCTATTAAAGGCTTTTTGTTGGCACTATTTTAGTCGTATTCATGGTGCTGCAGATGGTCTTTTCTGCCTCACCACATTAATATGACCATGTTATACTGCATTACTGATTTAGCTGTCTAACTGCAGTTCAGCTGGAAAGAATACTCAGTGAGAATTTTGCTTCTTGCTAAGATTTGGGGATGAAATAGAAAACTTAGATGAGCAGCTTTTTGCTATTCTTCTATAGACTGTAATAAATAGTCTCAAACCTTATTTCAAGCTTTTTAATTTGAATATTCTTTAGAGAAGGAGTATTGCTATTCTTCTTCAGTGAACAGGTAATGAGTTACGTGCCGTGTTGGACATCCATCTCTCTCCTGCAGCTAAAGTTATCAGGGGCCCCATTCAGAATTTTGGTAGTTTACTGAGCTGAGCAAGGAAGTGTAAGAACATAATTTGTCATGAAGCAGAATTCATTCACGCCTCAGGCCTGCTGTCCCAGTATAGACTAAAAGTGCCAGTGGAAGCTTTCCTGGCATCTTGTGTATGGGGTGAAATCTTTGGTTTGGTAATAGACGACCCCTGGTTTGTGTAAGTATGATGTCAGAGCAGATGGATCTTGGCTTACAATACTCAAACATGTTTCAGATGCAACCAGATAATTACTATGAATCCAGATATAATATTACATTAAAATCCTTCTGTTTTATTAAAGACTAGATTGCCAAATTCTTCTTAATGCTGAGTCAGAGATTTGTATGATTGTGTCTTCCTTAGAGCAATTGAGGAAAGTATTTGAGTCTGAGTCACAATTCCAGACTTGCATTCCACCTCCTCCTTTCAAATCTTGCTTTACTGAATAAGTAATTTGCAAATGAGTTAATCTGTTGGTTGCACTTATTCTTTGTGCCATCTCAGCTGTTAAAGTTTTTAAATAGTAGAACTCAGTCCAAAAATATCACTGTCGATGATATAGGACTCTTCTAAACCCTTTGCAGATAGAATTGTCTCCAAAGTCTCAAACTCAAATAAACTTTTCTTGTGCTCTGGAAGCCTTTTTTTAATTCTGTCTTGCATTTTGAGAGATCAAAGGAGAAGACTTAGAATTCATGGAAAGAAAATATTTTGATTAATAGTTTTGGAAAAAATTGCAGGGAAAAATTAATATCCTTGTTTTTCCATAAGTATTGCAATAAGAAGTGTAAACATTAATAGAAAATTGCTATTCTCAAACACAAATACAACCATATTTAATTTTGTGTCAGGGGAAAAAAAAAAAGGAAGAATGAAAAGTAGTTCCCAAAAGACCTTATCAACTGTTACAATCATGGTTGCAAATTTCCTGCCCCCTCAATAAAAATTGATTTATAATATTAATATAATAAATATTTTTGCTGGAGTATTCCAGCAGAAATATCTGAACAAGGATTTCTTTTGTAACCCAATACACTTGCATGGCTAGTGATTCTTACATCTGTTCTGTGCAAACATTTTATAAAAAGGAAGGGAAATTTTATTTGGCCTGAACATTGCCTTGATACAGTGAAGGTATTCCCCAAATTTCTAGTGAAGAAGGTGTATATTTACATACAAGACATGGTGGCTAAGTCAGAGAAATGCCTGCAACTGAGAGAGTTTTACCTTCACTACAAATTCTTTAATGGTCTCTGGATAATGGTAGATGCTATGTGTTATCTCCCAAAGTCTGTTTAACCCATGTCAGTGGGATCCCTGCAATCCTATCCCAAGCACTGCAGAAGGGTAATCCTAAGAGACAGCAGCTGAAAAGTTGTGATGGATCCTCAAAGAATTGCTCAGCCAGTGTTTTTAGCACCACTAGTAGTATTGTTGTTTTCTGATTTCTGTTGTTAACTGATGCAAAGCAGTTATCCAAACCTCAAATTTGCAAAAGGAAAAGGAAAAGCAAAGGGAAAAATACTGGTCTCATGCTCCCTAGCTGGCAGCTAGATTTGGTCTACTTGTCTCAACCTTCTCTAGATTTAGACTTTCCACAATCAAATCAAAGAAGATCAAATGCACAAAGAGTTTGCAGGAGGTTATCTAAATGAGGTGCAGAAACTGTCAGAATTGGTTCCTGGTGTGATGCACCACTTCTAGGCTGAGAGGTAAACAAAAGTGAGCTGCTCATGTTCCTGGACAACCTGTTAACTGTGGTGGGGTGTTGAAGAAAATCAGATCTTGGATAGTTTTACAATGGTGAATGACTTGTCTGGCTATAATATGAAACATATGTTATTTTTTCAATATATAGGATTAAAGAATACAACATAAATATCCACAATGACCAACCTATGAGAGATTTCCTTGACAAGGGCAGGTCAGATAGATAATTATGACAGACTGTCCTCCTGGGCATGGGCTAATTCGATAATACCTTTGTTCTGAAACTTCCCCAAAGAATAAGCAAAATTAGTTTCACAAAAGTAGCACAAGTCAGACCTTTGTTGAAATATTTTCTCATAATTGAATGTCTACTGTCACAGAATTCCAGGATTTAGGTTATCAAAAATATAGACACAGACCGTTACTGAATTGCCACTCAAAGACTTAGAAATACCATCTAGCAACTCATGCAACAGATTAAAGGAAACAATTTCTTTTGAGAAATGGAATCCCTAAACACTGATAGTCTAAAATACCAGCAAATACTTGAATGTACTCGATGTAAACACTGTGGCATGTGATGATGCCTTGTTTTCTGTCTGGGCACAGCAGGCCTTGGGACAAAGAATTACAGAAAGAGACAATTATGGTTATTTCAGTTCTTTTCCCAAAATGTGTTGAAGCATACTTAAGTGGATAATTTTCTTGCTCTGCTCATTAAATAATCTTAATATATTTTCATGATGAAAAAGCAAGGCATATGTAACTATTAACATTAGAAGCTAGAACTCATAATTCTCTCAGACACAGAATACACTTCTTTTTTTATCTTCTGGCATGGTCTCCTTTAATTTTGGCAATTCTTTTAGTTTTCTCTAAACTTTAAGGTTGCGCATGTCTTCTACCAGTAGAAGAAACCAGAAATCTTCTCTATGTTCCCTTGTAAGTAAGAAAGATTTAATTTTGATATCTGGACATAGGACTCTGTCAGAATATGAAGGGAAGGAAGTCTGACCACTTGCAGGGCTCTGCTGTGTGTGGTTGACCAGTGAATTTAGTCAGAACAATGATAACATGGTCTTCCTCAAAAGACATGTTTATATCCTTGAATTTTAATATGAATTGGTACATTTACCTGTTTTTCTTCTGCTTGTTGATAGAAATGTCATGTATTATATCTTATTCATTACAATTACAGGAGTTGAAGTGTTTTTTTAAAAAGGCCACATGAGAAAGGAATTTTTTGACCTCTCAGAAAGAGATTTTACTTCTTTTGTTTTTATTTCTTAAATATGATTGGAAATATAAAAGAAGAAAAAAAGTAAATAACTGCAATGTAATAAAATAGCAAGCATCGCAGAAAATATTATATCTAAATAATTTGTTACCTAGCAATTTGCATACCTATTTGTTTGTTGGTGAGACTATGGTGGGTTTTCTGGCAGCTGAAAACAAGAATTTATTCCATCTATTAAATCGAGCTCCCAGGAAGTTTTCAACCCTTTATCACCTTGGCTGCCAGGCTTCATAGGATAAAATATATTGCTTTTTTCCTGAGACAGGAAACCTGAAGATGTTTTCTATGTTTTAACATTGAATTCATATACCACTATCAATTTCTGCAATGTGTTTTGTTTCATATACTGATTGAAGCTTTTTTATGCTCTGCATACTGCAACTTTCAGTAATAATAATATGAGAAGTATCATTAAATTTGGATTTTATATGTCATATAATTATACTAAATTTAATAGTTTACCTGTTATATCTAATTTTGCAGAAATAAATATTCAGACAGTGAGAGCAAGAGCCATATTATGACTTGCACTCTTCTAGAAATATATAAAATGTAATGAGATCTTGAAATAATATAGCTAGAACAAAGCAATAAAAGGACTTTTGTAGATAGAATTTTAGAAGATAGATTTACCTGAAGAAGAGCCACTTGAAAGGTTGTTACCATCTGAAATACAATTAAACTAAATTTACAAAAAGCTTTTCCTTGAAACAGATTCAAAAAAATAAACAGACTATTAAGAAAAGAAGGCAGAATATCAAATTTCCACACATTTTAGAAGCAAATTTAGGTAGCTTAAATTCACATACAAAATATGTAATATCCAGAAGAATTGTTCTGAAAGTACATTGACTTTTTATTTGGAAAATTTAGGAACTATTTAACTAAGAAATAATTGATAATTACTAAGTTTTTTTTGGTTTGATCAATATATGTTTCCAATTACCAAGTTTTAAAGTTGGCTAAGGTTCCAGACAGAAAACTAAAGTAGGTGTACACAGACTAACATGCTATTTCTCATGAAATGGAACTTGAAAGTAGTGATAAATGTTTTGCTAGACAATGACAATTTTATTTGGATGAAGCTTACTAAAAAGCTGAAGAATTCATAATTTCCATCAGAAGAATAGACTTTATTCCCTGACACTTGTTTAGAATATGAGCTTAGTTTCATATTCCTGATAGGCCTCACTTGTTTCATGTCTTCATGGCAAGAACTCTTCAGGTTATATGTCCTTGCCAGTTGTTCTCAGGTCTTTGAAATGCCCAACTTGCCTGGGTGCTTAAAACAATCAAGTATTAATGAGGATTCTATGCTTGAGAAGTAAGACATGGTGGAGGTAAACTCCCTCATTTTTATCTATAGATCTATTTTGTTTCTTATTTTAAAGGAAGCCTTTTTGTGTTGAAGACTATAACAAAAAAAGCATATTTCTTGTAAACAACATCCATCTAAAAGCTTTTCAGATCCACTGGAATTTTCTTCTGCTTTCTAGAAGAGTCATTTTTGTCTACAATTAAGATACCCTGATAGTTTGGATTTTTTTCCTCTTCAAGGTCAAAATCTATAATTCAATTTAGCAAGTGCACAGATGTGTTAAGTTCTCTGTGCTAACTCTTATTATGAATAATAGAGATGTG
>VZTR01021707.1:130508-157352 GCA_013400775.1 Chaetops frenatus | reverse complement strand
CTTACACTAATTTACACTGACACTCATGCATTGTGATCAGTGCTCAGCAGCAAAGACTCCAGTGAAAGCATGTCTCTTTATAAAATAAAGGCTCTTGTGTGAAACTCCCACATATAAACGCCACACCCAGGTGACACCCAGCTGTCATGCTTTATCATAAATGCAAGGGGACACAAACCCCTTGGACTGGCTGGTTTAATATTAGCCCTCTGCTTTGCAAACTTAAGTGTCACAGCACCATCAAACGTAGTGCACATACACACACACGTGTGGGTGACTACCTTCTGTCACATCAGCTGCTTCAGCATAGCATCCCTGCTGAACCCTGACAAAACCCCAGCGCAGCGCATGAACAGAGCTGGAAATGTGAAGTGCAGCATGAAGAAAAGGGCAACACTGCAGTTTTTAAAACGCTGTCTTCATTTTACACAGCCAAGAGAAGGATCTGACACAGCACCGCCTCAAAAACCCCTCCTCCACATTTCACAGGCTTCTTCTTTCACTTACTCTCTCCATAGTCCGTGGGTAGAAAGTCACCTCACAACACAGAGCTGGAAGACAGAAGCTGTAGTCCCTCCAGGCTCCCTGGCACAGCCTCCTCCTCCTCATCCTCTGTGTCTCATTGCCATAGTTCAGCCCCAGCTGGCAACTCAGCCCCACACAGCCACTTTCTCACTCTACACCAGTGAGATGAGGGAGAGAATCAGAAGGAAAAAAGGGAGAAAAGGGTTAGGAGAATCCACACATGCAAGCAAATAAAAACAATAAATTCATTCACTGCTTCCCAAAGGCAGGGAGGTGCTTAGCCATTTCTAGGAAAGCCAGGCTCCATCCCACATAATGGTTACTGTGGAAGACAACACCATCACTCCAAATGTTCTCTCCTTTCTCCTTCTTCCCCCAGTTTTATATGCTGAGCTATACTTATATGGTATAGGGTTATCCTTGGTTCTGCTGGGGTCAGCTCTGTCCCCTCCCAGCCCTTGTGCACACTGAGCCCACTCACTGGAAGGGTGATGTGAGAGGCAGAAAAAGCCTTGACTGCGTAAGTCCTGCTCAGCAGCGACTAGAAACATCCCTTTTGTGATCAGCACTGTTTCCAGCACTGATCCAAAACAGAACCACATGACAACTGCCAGGAAGAAAATTAACTCTACACGCAGGATTTCAGATGTGGTCTCACCAGAGCTGAGCAGAGGAGCAGAATCACTTCTCTTGATCTGCTGATAACGCTTTGTCTAATTTGACCCATTCACCTTCTTGGCCACAAAGACCCATTGCTGGTTCATGTTCAACTTGTTGCCCATGCCTGTGCACTTTCCTTCATTGCCATGACTGATCAGAGCTGATGGAGATTGCAATGGATTGTAATGATCTCTCTAAGCACCTGTGGGTATATCCACCAGCGCCAATGGACTTATGTACATGCAGGTTACTTAAGTATTCCTAGACTAGGCCCTCATCCATCTAAGTTATATCTTCCTTGCTGATTTGGTTTTTGTAACTCATGTTTGCTGCCATTATAACTTTCTTATATTTAGGTGGCTTCAATTTGATTAATAATTCATTTTATAGACTATTTAGCACTTAAGGGATGCAGCCTGGGCAGCAGATTCCCAAGTCTTCCTCTCCACTGTGCTTTGAGAAGTCTCTTTCGCTCTGTCTCATTTCTGTCCGTGTTCCCACTTTCCATTAGCTCTTGCAAATAATTATCAAAGGTCTTTGAATCAAAGGTCACTATGGAGTGAATGTTGTCTTCTGTTCTTCAAGTCTCTGGTCACAACTACTCCTTTTGGTACTGTAACTATCAGAAGAAAAGATGTTGGATTCTTTGACCACCTTAATAACAGGGCAATGCTAATTTTTGCCTTCCTTATCCTTGGCACATACTCTCAGAGCTTCCTCTTGACAGCTGAGCTGTTCAGGCTCCTATTTTCAACTGTCCCACCAACAGGCAGAACTACAAACACTGTATTTCTCTGCTTGTCCACTCTTCTCCAGTCCCTCAAGAAAACAAACAAAAAAGGCGACAGAGAAAACACACCAACAGAAGAAACAATAAGGAAAGCAAAGGAATTTTCTGAATAAAAAAAGCAAACAGACCCCAAGGCTGATGATGAAAAACCTCAATCCAAGCAGCCCCAGAAGAAGCGAGGAGCACAAGGAAGCACAAAGCAAAGCGGCGTTCAATTCGTCTCTGTGGCGCAATCGGTTAGCGCGTTCGGCTGTTAACCGAAAGGTTGGTGGTTCGAGCCCACCCAGGGACGGGGCTCTACTTTTTCGTCCTGCGCGGTGTCTTTTTTCCTTCCCTCCTGCCGGAGCCGGCGGCTGTAATCGGCCGGCGTTGCCTCTTTACTGCTGGGAACTGCTTGAGACCCTATTTTGCCTGCGGGATTTTGCTCTTCCTGCCCCGCCGAAAGAACTTTCACCCACGCTGTGTTCTCACAGTGTAGCTCCGAGTGCTCCTTTCAATTGCTCAAGGGCGACTCCAGGGAAAAGACGCCGTAACGGGAGTTTCCGTAGTGTAGTGGTTATCACGTTCGCCTAACACGCGAAAGGTCCCCGGTTCGAAACCGGGCGGAAACACCCACGGATTTTTTTGCCCTTCCTGTGTCACTTCGGACGTCTTTCTTGGTTCCTCCTGTAGGACGCGGCCGCGTGGGGCACGCCCCCGCCCGGGAGTCGGGGAGAGCGATCAGCCTCCTGGGCTGCAGCGGGGCCCGCAGGAAAGAGCTGGGGCGGGCCTAGGGGGCTGCGCTGAACCTCTGCTTCGTTACCATGCAGGAACCCCTCGGCAAATGCATTTTTCCCTGGAAACATCGCCTAGAGGAGGGCAAAGGGGCGTCAGCTGAAACGGTCTGAACAGCATCAAAAGATTTGGTACAAAAAGTACAACCACTTGCCTAGGTCATTACAGAAACCCCTTGAGATATTAATTTACATAAAATGAGTAATATAGACTCAGGTCGTGGTTTCTGAGGGTAAGTTCGGCCTCTTCCATGGAAACATACACTGGAGACACCCAGCCCCTACTTCCTCACACTCCTTTCCCAGCATTTCCTCTCCTTTGTGAGCCCTGTGGCTCCACCGTGTGCTCCTGGGCTATGCAGCTTCATCATCTCCCTCGCAAACAACCACACCGTGTTTGTGCACCGCAGTGTAAAACTAAGCAAGCCTCAAACTCCATCAGCCTTGTTATCCCACTAACCTTCTCTTCCCTCTTGCTCTGTCTGCACACTGTCTTACATCCATACTTAGACTGGAAGTCCTTCCACTCTGAGACTGAATCCTAGTGGACTTCAAAGCACAGCACACACTTCCAAGCATAAGCTGCTGGAAAGGTAATATGCTTTGTTCTGAGCATGAAGGGGCTCACACCAAGAGCAGCTGTTTAGCTTTGCAGAAGGAACACAGATAAGACACAATAGCTCTCACTCATATATTGTTAGGAAGGGAATAATTATTTAAAGCAAGAAGCAGTGATGGAAGAATAAATGGCAATAGCCTACCATGAAAAACATCAAGATCAAAATTAGATTTGTAATCAGCAATGCATTAGATTTCTAGAACAAGTGCACTAGCAGGTATACAGCTAGAAATCCATCCAGGATGCTCCTCTGGAGATGTGTTGGTTTATTGTAGGCAGGATGTGAGAAGGCAGCCCTGTTTTTCACCCTTTACACTGTTATAAGAAGTGTTTGAATATATGAAGTAGTAATATCTGAATCACAGCACCATCTCTGCAGAGCCAGTTCCAAACTGAGTGCCACAATTATGCCTTTCCCAAATCAGAAGACACACTAACAAGGCTCTGCAGAGGGATCTGGACAGGCTGGATTGAAGGGCTGAATCCAGTTTTGTGGGGGTCAACAAGGCCAACTGCAGGGTCCTGCCCATGGGTCACAACAACCCCGGGCAGCCCTACAGGTCAGGGGCAGTGGCTGGAAGACTGCCTGGCAGAAAAGGACCTGGGGGTGAGGGTCAAAGGCAGCTGAACAGGAGCCAGCTGTGCCCTGATGGCCAAGAAGGCCAATGTCATCCTGGCCTGTATCAGCAATATTGTTGCCAGCAGGACCAGGGCAGTGATTTTCCCTCTGTAGTCAGCACTGGTGAGGCCACACCTCAAATCCTGTGTTCAGTTCTGGGCCCCTCACTGCAAGAAAGACATTGAGGGGCTGGAGCATGTCCAGAGAAGGGCAACAGAGCCGGGGAAGGGTCTGGAGCACA
The DNA here is from genome assembly GCA_013400775.1 of Chaetops frenatus. Classification (NCBI taxonomy): domain Eukaryota; kingdom Metazoa; phylum Chordata; class Aves; order Passeriformes; family Picathartidae; genus Chaetops; species Chaetops frenatus. The sequence goes on along the minus strand of VZTR01021707.1, from coordinate 153,125 downwards.
AGTCTGATGAGGAGCAGCTGAGAAAGCTGGGGTTGTTTAACCTGAAGAAAAGGAGGCTCGGGGGGACCTTATCGCTATCTACAACTCCCTGAAAGGAGGGTGTAGCCAGGTGGGGGCAGGCCTTTTCTCCTAGACAATAAGAGACTGGATGAGAGGAAATGTTCTGAAGTTGTGCCATGGGAGGTTAGATTGGATGTTAGGAAAAATCTCCTCTATTAAAGGATGGTTAAGTACTGGAAGAGACTACCCAGGGAAGTGGTGGAGTCACTATCCCTACAAGTGTTCAAAAAATGTAGATGTGGCATTTGGGGACAGAGTTTAGTGGTGAAGACAGCAGTGCCCAAAGCCATTAGACTTTGGGAAATTTACCCTAGAACACTGATAAAACCTCCATAATACAGTGGCCAGCTTCTGATCAGTACCTGTATGTCCACCTGGTATATTTCCAATTGACAGAAAACTACTACAGTACTTTGTATTCTCTTCATGGCATATAAAAGCTTCATTTAAAAACTACTCTTAATATAAAACATCCAGTAACATTTCAAATTCCAGCCAGTTTCTTTGATCATGGGGTTTTCATTCAACCTTAGCTGAATTCTCACTTGCACAGGATCGGAGGCAGTAAAACATTTATGGAAACAAACAAATCTGCACTGCATCATCTTCAGTTTTCCGTTTCAGAAAAAAAGGCAGCCAGGAACATGCAGCACCAACAGATTTATTTTCACATCTACTTTAATCTCAAGTGCTATTTGTTTGCTCTTGAAGCTTCTATATATACCTGTACCCACACTGAATCCCACGCAGCTGCAGACCAAACATGCCCAATTTCAGTTTGTGGAGGGGATGCCAGTGGTGACCAGAGGTCCTTGCTTCTGTCTAGCTGTATCTGCACAGCAGGTGTGCCCCCACACCCTCCCTCCTCTGCTATGAACCTCATTATAAACCTTACCACCTCCTCATCTTTTAGCAGGGTCTCTTCCTCCTGTTGCCCTGTGCATTCTGCATCATCAACCCTGGGCTCACTGCTTTACCCTGGGTCTGTGTTGTGTCCTGAGCCAGTGGTGAAGGAGCTCCCATGTCACAGCTGCAGGTCATTGCAACCCACTTATGGAATATCAAACTCTCATTTTGACATTTTGATCAGGGTTTGGTTTGTTGTTGTTGTTGTTGTTGTTGTTGGTTTGGGGTTTTTTTGCTTTAATTAGGGAATTCACAAACAGGCAAACATTTCAGAAGCAGTACACCAGGCCATAACATTCAGAATCCATTAATTTGTTTTCTATTTTAACATTACCAATTACAGTATTTAAAACAAAGAGGAAGCTCAGGTTCTTCATAAAAACTTGTATTTCAAGAATAAAACCATTCACTGTCTGAAGTACCAGTTTGATAACAACGTACCCAACTGCAGCAGAAATAAGTTCACACAGCAAGTTCAGGGCCACTAACAGTTTTTCAAACACTTTTAAAACCTAATTCAAACAAACCAAAACCATTAAAATCTGTAGCCATGCCTTGTAACAGCATTATGTTCAGTTGCACCTATTGGAAAAGTAAGACTGAGCATTTAATGTTTTGAACTTGGGATCTAAAACAATGAAAAAATGCAGAACACCTCTAAAAATCCCCAATATAAAGACCTGCTGATAAAATCCTTCCTATTTCCAAGAACAAGGAAGATGCACAGCTAATCTAACGTGGCATATAATACCCTCAGCTTTGTGTCTATGCATGTAAAAAGGACTACCATCTAGCAAAATGAAAGCTATACAAACCCAGAAACATCAAGGTGTGAATCCCTCTGCTTACTCACTGCTGTCTTGCCACATTTTTCCATTACTTTCTTGTTACTGACCTTGCCTCTCCCTGGCATCTCACATATGGACGGGGGTGCACTGCTTGAGTCATGAAAAACTCCAAGTGACAACAGTAATAAGCATTAACTAACAGTTAAATTAATCCTTAGAAACCTTTCTTTTATTAAATGATTTTGCAGCTATGAACAACTAAAAGGTACATCTGATATTCTTTCTTAGTGATGCAAACTCTGGACTGAATCTTACTAATTCTACTTATAAAAAATAACCAGACTCGTAAGAATATTCTGCCAAGTTATATTCACAGCTGCCGAGCATGAAAACTCAGTAGGTGCTGTAACTTTAAATAGGGTATTTCTACCATGTATCCCTCCCTTCTTGGATCCAAGGAGTATATACATCAGCATGAGCTTGTAGAACAGTAATTCTGTAAGGAGTTGAATGCCAGCCTAACAGAATGCCAGCCTCAAGTTTATAATGTTAAAAATGATCTTCATATCAGAGGATGCAAAATTCTCCAGTTATGGAAGGTACTTTAATTTTTTTTAAATGTTGGACAAAATAACTTCAGGAATTGAGTGATGCTGTAAAATAAACCACTACTACATAAATACTATTTCTTACACCATTACATCATCAAGACTACAGAACTTAATTATTTCTCAAACTCACTAGAGTATGGATGTTTTTCATATTAAAAGCAGCAAAAATTAAGACTCATAGGAGCTTTTAATTAAAAATCATCATCATATGTGACAGCTAAAATAACTGCTTCTCAGAAAAATAAAATTCATTAAACCCTGATTTGCTTGTTACAATAAAATGTTAAAAAAAACCCTCAAATGTAAATAGTTCAAGTACAGCCAGTGTGCAATTAAACTAGTTATAAAATATAATTTAGTAGTGCTTTGTTTCAAAATACACATAATACTGAAAAAATATTTAAACCCAAGAAACGCAATATTTACCAAGTTTCAAACAGAGTTTCATCAAAATGAGGTAAATCTATGTCACCTGCCATTGAGCTTGGTGCTGAAATGGAGAACAGGTCTTTGAGGATATCATCTCTTGTAGGACTTTCAAAAGAAAGTTTTTTCACACTGTGTTTGTTCATTGCATCAAGCTCCAAATTAGTGTCCTTGACAGGACTGTAGTAATTGTGGTCCTCACTTGTCACTGCTGCCTGTGGCACACTGGTGTTCTCACTGGGCATGGTCGTTGCCACGCTGCTGTGCACCATTTCCATGTACATACACTCATCTTCACTCTTTAGAGCTTCCAAGGAAGCGACAGTTGAAGTAGGGGACAGTAATTTCGCCAGTATTTCATCAGTGTTATTATGGCTAGTGCACCCTGGCACAGGATTTGCATTAAATTCAGATTCATGACCCACTACATCAGTCTGATACTGCAGCTCCCTTAAAAAGCTCTGCAGTAATTCACAGTCATTCTGAGATTCAGTCGGCAATGGGGTGCTTATGTCTCCACTCACAGTTTTTTCCCCCTTCATCTGTTCCACTGCTAATCTGTCCAGTGAAGCCAACTTCTTCTTTTTAGCATTAAGCTTTTTTAACAATTTTAGGCGAAGTTTTCTTGTTTTGTCACTGTCTGACTCTTCTGCCTTACCAGTGTTATAGCCAGGTGAAGGGAACTGAGTCACTTTACCTGAGGTACCCAACATACTTCCTGACTTATTCCAAGCTGGACTTAAAATAGTGGTATTATTTGCTGTTGGAAGACAAGTGCTTTGAGAAAATCCTCTGAAATTTGATAAAGGCTGAGTATTATTACTCTGAGGAACCAGTAACTTCAGGGTCCCTGTTGTTTTCTTTGTACCTCCGCTTTGAAATCCACCAAAGTTACTTGCACCCTTAATTGGCAGCCGAACTTCACTAATTTTTTGCACTGAGGGAGTTTTGCAATTTTTTTCATTCTTGAGAGCTGAGGCACTTGAAGGCATAAAAGAAGTATTCTTGCTTAATAATTTCTTTACCCAGCTTCCTACAAATCCTCCTTTTCGGTCTTTGTGTGAAGGTTGAACTGAATTACTGGCACCAGAAGAACTGCCAACTTGGGAATTAACTACGGTTTTGCTTGCCTCTTTCAAGTCAGGTGATTTTTGTATAGTATTTTCTATTGCTAACAACTTCTTGTTTAGCAGTTCTGAATTTAATCCATATTCTCTGTTAGCTATATTAGTTCTGTCATTTGTTTGTGAAGGCGATGAGTCAGATGAATCAGGGTTGTGGTTTTTTGGCACAGAAGCAGTAATATTTACTGGGTTCAACTCTTCTAGAGGTAAGCAAATACTGGAATTTTCATATAACATGGATTTATTGTTCATAGCTAGACTAGTTCCAGCAAACTCTCCTGTATATGGAATGCTAAGCGAAAAAGCTGGCTCCTGCTGTTGTGTGCCCCATCCATCAACAAGGTTATTTCCCACCATCCATCCATTCGGCAGTGATTTATCTTCTGAGTAAACCAGAACTTCTTCAAGCGTCAGTGTTGCAAGATCACCATCTGCTAGATTTTCTAAACCATGATGAACAATACTTTCATCTTTAGCTACTCGCTGCTGTTTCTTCTCTGGAGTCCTCACAGAATCCTCTCTGTGGTGTTCTGGAGGTGTTTTGCCTACAGTGTTATCAAAACAACAATGCAACACTGTGGAATTTGACTGAACATTATTAAGAGGAACATCTTCAATATTTTTATTTTGGAACTTTGAATTCAGTTCTTCCGGCACATGGGATGCCTTCTTTTCCCAGATAACAATATGAATCTCTGAAGGTGGAACTTCAAATCCTTTATGTCTCTTGCAATATGGACCCTTTAAATCATCACATTCAAGCCAAATTCCTGAAAAATAGCAACCAGTGCAGAGACTCAGAGACTTTTAAATCTGAAGTCACTATCCTCACACTTGTCAAATATTTTTATTAACCCATTCCCCTGACAAGCAGAAGATATATGGTTTTTTTCTCCAGATAAAACTGGGAGACCTCCACTGTAAAAACATCAAACACAAGAAGAACTTGCAGCAATATTATTACAGGTTAGAGTAGGTCAACTGTAAAACAAAGCTAGCTAAGGGGTTTTTTTTGGCTGAAACATCTTGTCTGAAAATACCCTCACAAGTCTGAGGTAAGAACCACCTCTCAAATTAAGCTTCTCTGTAGACCTTTTCATCGCCTGGGTAGGAATCACAGGGGCTAAAAAGAAACTGCTCATTTTAATACTCTCATCACCTGCAAACTGTTCATAGATCATGAAAGAATATTTTACAGCTTCAAGAATTTCAAAACAGGTATATATGACATATAGGAGGTTCTTAACCAGGCATTTCCCAGCTGCTTCTTCTTCCCATTTCTTTCTTATCTCTGGCAGTATGACTTAAGACAATTTTCATGTTGTCACAACACATCACAACACATAAGACTGTACCCCATGCTCTCTACAGAGGCATGATTATGAAAATACCACCTTTTCACCTTCTCTGATTATGCATCTTCCATCAGTGGTTACAACCACCTCACCAATTAGTAGTGTTTCTAACAAGCATTTGTGCCTCCCATCCCCGAGGTGCCATAAAGTTCAGATATAAAAAATAACTTCATTAATTGCTCATAGGTTACCTTGCTTCCAGCCAAGAATGCATGAATCACTGGTTTAAAAATAAAAAATACTGTTTGTTCCACAGTCACGGTCAGACTGCATTTTTTAACTTTTATGAAGTTATGAAGGGGAAAAACTCTATAGCCAAATTACTTTTTCCAGTAAATGCACTGTAGGACAGCATAGTGCAGTTAAAACAACTGAAAACCTTCACTCTGAGAAACAAGTTCCCCCAGTTATTCACATTTTAATATGAAGTTTAGAATGCAGACTAAAGAAATCTTTATTATATATATCTTTATTATATATAAGTGGTTGACACTACTGCAGTAACCCATAAAACTGTATTTCATGTAGACTCATGAAATATTATGGCAGATAAGAACCATAAACTAAACTCTATCTTATCTCTCTCTTTTATGAGGAAAGACTGAGGGAGTTGGGCCTGTTTGGCCTTGAGAAAACACAACTGAGAGGGGACCTCATCTGTGTCTGTAAGTATCTGTAGGGGGGTGTCAGAGGACAGATTCAGGCTCTGCTCAGCAGTACCAAGCAATAGGACAAGAGGCAATGGGCAGAAACTGACGCACACAAAGTTTCACCTGAACATAAGAACTTCTTTACTGTGCAGTGATTGTGCACTAGAACAGGCTGCCCCAGAGGGGCTGTGGAATTTCCCTCACTGGAGATATTCAAGAACCATTTGGATGTCATCCTGTCCCATGTGCTCTGGGATGACCCTGCTTGAGCAGGGAAGTTGGACCAGATGACCTCCTGTGGTCCTGTCCAACCTGACCCATTCTGTGATTCTTACCATCAGGATTCAAAGACCAGCTTATGAAGTGCTTCTTATCTGTTTGGTACTGAATAACAGATGTTATTTGGTAGGTGTCTTCCTCAAATTGAAATGAATACCTCTCCAGGTTGTTATGTGGCAAGCCTTCCACAAAATGAAACATTAATATTGAGGGTACTCTGGCAAAGAAACAACAAAGAACCAGTTTGTTACAATAAAACACTGGCAAAAGTTCCTAATGAAAAAGTAAGGCTTTACTTAAGAGAACATGGTTCTGCCCTTACTATTCTACTTCCTCGTAGACTCTTCAGATTGCACAGTAAGTGCAAAGGGAAACGAATATCCCACCTGGATATTCCATTTAACTACAGATTAGGGGAAAAAACCCAACACCAAGTAAGGGATTTGGGGAGTGGGGAAAAGTTGAAAAAAACTACCCCGAGCCATAAACACAGTAGCAAGGGACATTGTTCCCAAGTCAAATAAGTTGACAAATGATCAAGCAACTTTTACCTTCAGCAGGGGCTGTGAAAAGGCTCACACTGGATATCCGTTCTCTGTATTTACTACTTGACAGTTAAGTATTTATGACCTAGCTCAAACATATATGCTGGTCAGCATGTTAGACACTGCTCTGTTTCATGTTTACTAAACACTATTTGCCATTTCAGCTTTTAAGAATGATCTTAAATCTTTAAAAATTAGTTTTGATCAGAGTTAAAGATTTAGGATCTCTGCAACCCTGCAGTAATCGTTTGGTTTCAAAAGTCATAGGTTCAATGAATGAAGTCTCGGAACTTTATGTATGTTACTTTCAAGCTCACATATTCAAACTTACTTTTCCAAGATCATCTGTTGCCTTTGAGATGTATTACCACAGTTATTACATGGTCCAGTATGAACACTGTTAAGTGGATGCCAATCAGGGATTATACTTGTAAACGTTGTTAGTGTTTTCTTCAATCTGGACACACACACGCACATACACATAGAAGAAAACAGTAAGCTGAGTTGGTGATCCGAAAACAATAAATACACATACTTTACCAGGAAACAAGTTATAAAAACATTATGGCAAACCCATATTCTATTCATGTTTATGCCATTTATGTAGAATTCACTCTGACAGCATCACATCCAAGTCAGCCCTGAATTCAGTTCTGCCAAACAGCATCAGTCAATTTGTGTTCAGCAGCCCTGTGGCCTTCAATTTCACATTATTTGCTTTTTCTTCCTTTTAATGTTCTGTTTCCTTTCCAACGTAACACAGAGCTTGTACCAGCATCTACATATTTACTAGCTAATACAGAATCTCAAGAAGAAAAGAAAGCAGCAACAAATTACCTGAGAATCCATGTTATACAAGGTCTTGTTTTTAAAAACCAATACATTCATAGCAGAGATTACACAGAGGTTACATTGTACAAAAATACAATGTATGGGATATTAAAGGGAAGTAACATAGTTGATTCATTCATTAGCCACAGAAAAGACTTCCTCTATATTCAACCAAAACTACAGTTTTCAACTTTTAAAAAAGCACAGACTCTAACAAAGGCTCTTAAAACATCCTGTTAACCAGGCCTACATATTAACTTTTCAGAGTAACAGATAGAATTAATCTCATTTCACTTGGGGATCTATCTAGAATTTTATTATATAAACCTAAGACAATGGAGAGAAACAGATGTTTTTCAAATAAAATGAGCTGTCTTCTGAAGGTGTCTGTCTTTTCCTGCTGACTCTAAAAGGAGCTTAAATTACATGCTTGTACCTGCAGCTACACAGAACTAAATCAATTCTCAATAAATTACCCCCCTGTAATATTATTTTTAAATCGATAAATTATCTTAGAGAACCTCTGATTTTTTGTAACCCAAATGAATATTCCAGGTATTTCTCAACAGCATAAGTGTACTAGGCATATATTCTTTAGAACCACAACAATTTGTATACCCTCAGAAAAATATCAAGGTGAGCATGTCCAGAGACTCGCAAGGTTACCTATTGTTTCTTTCTTAATTAATTTATGATGCGGTTGCTTAAGACAGGGAATAGCAGGAAACTATTTGCAAATGAAAAAGCACATGATGTAAAACTTTAACAACAAGCTTAAACTGTCTAAAACATGGAAATCTTTAGAAAACCAACTATTATACACAGATCTTAAAAGGTAAGGTAGAACAGCTATACAGAAGCTACTTATATAAAAATCTCACCGGTCCTGGTATTTGTGGCCACAACATACACATTCAAACTTCCACGAAAACAAATGCAAGAATAGTTTCTCAGCTTGTTGATCCAGTTGTAAGAGTAGCTGAAGTGCAAACACTGGATTCTCCATATTACCTTCAAAGATGGGGCAGAAAAAAATGGTCACTAAATATTTGAAATCACCTTTCAATACCTCAGAAAGGAAGAAGACAAGCTTATTACTATGATTTAAATTTCAGTTATTACTTCAAGGTTCTAATTGTCACAGCAAAGGGATTGATCCATGTTGTTATCAGCAACAATTTCATGACTACAGCATAATTACAAGGTTATCTGCTCTCTAAAAGGTCAAAGTGGGCAAAGGACAAACCAGCTGATCATACTGTAAAGTATGTGCAGGTCACCAATAGAAACAAATGTATTTCCAAACCTTCTTGTATGCATACATACACACAGACTTTTAAGTATGACATAAAAGGGTTTACATCTAGAGTTTCTTGAAAGTAATTACTGAGATGCTGCACTGATTACTTACCCAATTCACACCTCAGCTGAGGCTGGAGTTCTGTAAACATTATGTTTCTGATTTCATTCAGCTGAGATTCTGCTTTTGGAAGAACATCTAAAGACAAAAACCACATATGTCTTCATGTAGTCATGTGTAACAGCCCTCACACTGTTTCACACACATATGTACCCCTAGCATGCACTCCCTCTCTGCAAACCAATGTCTTTCATACTGACCCATACTTACCTAAGACTTGTTGGTAGAACAGCCAATTCTTGGTATTAATTGATTTGAAAATTAGAGAAGAATTTACACAAGTTACCCAAATTTTACTGCAGTCTGCTAACTAAAAACTACTTGATCTGACTTAAATCATGACTAAGAGTGTGCACCAACAGCTACGTAGCAACAATTTTTAAGGATAGCATGACCACACACTAAAAACCATGATTCAGAGAATAAAAGAAAACCTTAAAACCCAAACACTAAGATCAAAAGCATGAAAATCTGCTTACATGCTTTCTAAGGTTACACAATTCTAATAATAAAACATTTAAATGTATTGTTTCACATTAAATACCGATTTCCTAAGTGAGCCTTTAAAATAGCAAAAATAATTTTAAATTTAAAAATAATTTTTACTTTATATATATATCTTACAATATATTTTTATTCTGCAAGTTATGTTGTTTCAACACAAACACATTCTTTAAGCACAAACAAGAACATAATTTCTACTACACAATCATGATCATAACCTGGAGAAGTTAAAGGCAATATTCAGAATAGCTGTTGAAAATGTTTACAACATAAAAACTCTGTGTATAGAAAAAGAAATTTCTTGCAGTTGTATTGCTTTTGATTGTCTTTAAAAACAGCTGTATGCAAAAGACACTGTAAAATTACACAGAAGAGCAGAATAAATTCTACACCTATTCTCCACAACAATACTCTTCATCCAGTCCCCTCTCTAATGTTACCCAAATAAACCAACTTCTTTTGCAGCAATTGAAGCGTAAAGGCTTAAGTTCTCTCAAACAACACTGTATTCCAACACTTAAAATCTCCATTTAAGGGTTACTGCACATCAGAGCTCCTTTGCAAACAGTCCAGGAAACAAAAACCTCTCAGACAGGTTCTCAGATGGCAAAGGGCTTCCCAGTAACAGCTGAACACTTAAACTCAAGCAGCCTGACTTCCTGGCAAGCACAGTACATGAACTAGTTCAGAATATTTTGGGGTTTTTCCCCCACTTTGTGACATGGATTAAGCCACTTTTGTTACAGATTATTTTTCCCAGGAGAGATATGACATGCTTCAAGTTACCTGTTACAGGACTGCAGTCTATATATTCAAACACACATAGTCAACAGAATGTCCATTGAAATTCATGAGAGCTACTGGCTAACCAAAGAGCTTTATTCCTTCTCCAACAGATGATGTCTTAGAAGTTTAGACCTGACACCAGTGGTCCAGTTCAAGAGAAATAAAAGAACCATGATCTTAGTTTAGGAGTCTTCAACAGAATCCACAGAACAGAAAATGACTAAAGGCCACACCAGTAGAATACAGGGACACACCCTCTCCAGTTAAGTCCTCCAACCTGTTAAGGTGAGCTGACCTGTTAACCCCCTGTTAAGGGTTACTGAGTACTCACTAACCCTTTCCAGACCATATGATCCAGGTTAATGTGTTTGCCTACTACCAAATGAAGCAGGTAAGGAAGCACTGTCATCTATAGCAGCTTGCAGACCTCAAGGGAAGCATTGGAAGCATTCCTTTAATGAGCACAGCTGGAGCCAGAAAAGAACTTATGTTCCCAGCTTTACTACTTTCTGTGTGACAAGGCAACGGCCCATTTAGACAAGGATATAAACCACAACAGAAACTGTATTGAAGATGAAGATTAGAACAGTGTTCTAACACATAAACCAACAGAGGGGAAGGAAACAAAGTAAGGGTGAATTACATAAATAATTCATAATATCTTTTATGTTGGATATGACCAAAAAAATTCAAGACATGCTTGGTGTTTGATGCCTCCAACAAGTGCATGTTTATTTTAAGAAAAACAATTTCAGATATTACCAGGATTTTAGTAGATAAAGCACGCAACTCTGCAAATTCATGGTAATAGTTGTATCTTCTGTGATCTTGAAGTAGAACAGAAGCATATATAAGTGCACTGTACTAAATTCCACATATTTGCAGTAGATCAGTCTGACTATGAGAAAACAGTAGCTAAATTCACTCACCTTTTACTTTACTCCTTTTACAGGTATTCAGAAGAACAGATGCTTGATTATACTTTGTTAAGAGTTTCTGGAGTAAACATTTTCCATCGTTACATTCTTCTGCTAGAGCAGATTTTAATGTTTCTAAGTGTACCAGTGCTGACAAAACACAATCTAACCAACAAAGATTATGTACGTTTCTCCACTGAAGACACAAATCTTTCTTATTACTGGAACCTTTATCCTCTTTGAGTGAAATTTCAGATGATATTGATAAAAGTTCAGAATTTGGCGATAGTTGTGTTTTGGGACTAGAAGTCTTTGGTGGACTTTCTTGGTAGTTGTTAGTCTTGGTGGCTGTTTCAAAATCCACCTTCTCCATGCAGGACCCCACATGTCTGCCAGGGTTTTGCTGGTCATTTTGTAATACATCATATAGGCTTGCCTTAGGAATACACAAACTATTCTGGGAGCTTTCCACTGTGGAGTCTGCATTAATGGTGTGGTCAACATTCAGCACATTGTTAGTTCTTGCTTTTTTTGGATCTGATTCAACAACAGAAAAGTCACTGGTATCACCCAATTTCCTTTTCTTGTGAGTAGATGGAACTTGATAATTTTCTGAACCAGTAGAAGTAATTATGCTGTTTAATGGTTTATAACCAAGGGGGTAGATACACTAAAGGAAATAAAAAAGGTTACAGTGAAATATACAAAACAATTTCAGGTGAACAAGAGCTAAAGAAAGTATAAAACATACTTTTAAAATGGAGTTGAATCACAGAATCATAAAATGGCTTGGTTTGGAAGGGATCTTACAGACCATCCTGTTCCAAACCCCTTGCCATGGGCAGGGACACCTTTCACTAAACCAGGTTGCTTAGACCCCAATTCAGCCCGGCCTTAGAGACTTCTGTAAAGTGGTATTTTAATTAAATCAATACATACATTCACATAGGTATGACAGCAAGGGTGTGTTTTCCCACCACTGTCTGATAAGCAACTGCGAAATCAATGTATCAGTAGTGATAATTCAACACTACTTTTCCAATAAATTCTTCCAACCTCTGCAAACAACCTAATTTCGCTAAGGAGAGTCCTCTTGTCCTATTCTCCTAAATCCATTCCTTTAGGGTACAGATTTGACATTATTATCTCATGCTTGAGGGACTACTGGTGCCCAAACTGGCAGGATATCTTTCAGGCTAGCTTAATGACCAGGTGGCAACCACAATATAGACAAATCCCAATTACCAATCTCCAGAACTATACTATAATTAGTTAAAACCAGGAAAGGATGGGAAAAATAACTCTGAGACCCATATCTAGTCTAGTTTCTACTAATTTAAGGGCACAAGTCTGTCTGGAATTGCTATACCCTCCCCACATACATGGAGCAGTGAAGGGAGAGGTAGAAAAATCACTACTAAAATATTAAGCTGCACAGAAATCCAGGTAAGGTTAAAATAAAAAAAGGAGCTAAAAAAGAGAAAAACATTGTAATTACAATTATAAACCTATTTACATTGCCCAGACTTAAAGAAGGGAAAATGAGGGACTCAAATCTGCTAGTCATGCACTAGTTACATGGATCATCAAGTATTCACCTTCTACTCTGACTTGTACAAAATTTCTTCAGTCCCACTTGTGGTCCCTTGTTACATGAGAACTCTCCTTTATTGCATTTTAATTTACTCTTTTTAACCTTTAGGGTAGCTACCTATGCCTAAACACTGCACATACACAGGTTAGTTCTGCTTTTCCCCGTTTGCAAGCAAATATCCTGCAGCATACAGACCCAGAGAGGTCCTATTTCAACACTCTGCTTACCACCAACAAAATCATGGACTTAGAGAGGCATAACTGCTGAAGGTAAAGGCCTCTGCAAGGCCAAATAAAACTCTTTCTTAGTGTAATACCTGAGGATTTTCACAAAGGAAAACAGACTCTTGAAAATTAAGGCGGTACGTCCGTAAACCTTGGATCTGACCCTTCTCTTTGCAAACTGGACAATACTCATGTGCAGTTGTTTCCACAGGATTACAGTTCTAAAATAAAAACAAACCAAGAAAGATAAAGCAGCATAAATTTATGTATTTCATACATTACTCCAAGGTAAGACATACTTATCAAGATACAAAATCATTGTTCAACTTCTAGGTAAAATAAAATACAATATTAAAAAGCTAACTACATTGGTCTCTTTTTTATTATTTTTAATATATTTGTATGGTAGTATGTTTTAAATAAATTTATACTTTTATTTAAATATTCAAATAAGGTGTCTTTACCAACACAAGTATGCACATTTTATTCTACTTGAACTAAGCCATAGGACCCTTATTGCCAGGGAACACAAGCTCAGATTTTTGAAAGACAAATCAATTTTCATAGGAATGCAAACAATTGTAAAAATAGTGCCAGTAAAAAATCGCAGGCACATATTTCCTTAGAATAATCTTTCGCCATTGTTATAGATTTCCGTGGAAAATAATTTTGAGATTTTTTTTTTGTAAAATTAAGACCAATTAAAAATCTCTCAAAACAGAGAAAAATATGAACTTTGCACACATGTAAAACAAGTTTCAACTGACTTTTCCCAAATACCCCACCATGTGGAGTGTCGATTTCCCTATACCAGTCCCTTCTCCAATCACTTGCAAACCATTTGTAGTCTTCTGGGTATCCATCATTCTGAGCCACTGGCTAATTTATGTCACTTGTAACAATGTCATGACCACTAAGGATTTTTCAAAGACTCCTGAAAAATAAGAAGTGAATAAAACAATTAAAAAGAAAAATTAGACTGAAGTTTGGGAAAAAAAATACCAACAACAATGCAGCTTGCATAATTGTGGAAATTAATTCAGAAGAGTACTTCCTAAACTGAAAATACTTTTCTGTGTTCTAGTGCAAATTATGAACTCAAACCTTTACATTAAGAACTACTAAGACCCAATCCTGCTTCTGGTGACTTTAAACTAACTAGAATAAATATATCTCTTCAAGATGCATGAGGAAGTTGAATTGTGAAGTCATCAATGTAGTATCTTTCCTTCAGCCACAACTGTTCTCTTTTCATTACTTCACTGAAAACATTCTCTCCCACACCATGATGTCCTTTCAACTCTTTTATACAGTACAGCAACAACTCCTTAAAAAAAAAAAAATTCTCCAGGCTGTGAATGCCCTGGAAGAGCACCCCTAGGTTCTAGCTTCTCCCATGATATACCAAGGCAATCTACCAGTTTCACTTTCCCTGTTTACCCTGTATGACCAAGTTCCAAGTTCTATTACCCCACTGGTGTTCAGCCTGTTGACTGGCTCACCCCCTGTTTGTTCTCTAGCCACTCCTTCCCTGTCCTCCCATTGGCCCTCATACTCCTGACCCCTCCTATGTATCATGCCCAGACCTTCAGATCACTGGACTCTGATGCTCTTGCATCATTGCCCTTGCCATTCTGGGATAAAACCTAATGCCCTGCCTTTGTTTGAGGTTCTTCGCTCTATCCCTTCCAGTGTGAGGTTAATAAATCCAGTTGGGAATACCCATGAGGAACCCCTCCTGGCCTTCATGGCCTTATTTTCACCAGCTGTGTGTGCAAAAGTGGTGGTCGCCCCTGCCCCGAGCTTGGTGCCTCCCTGTCCTTTGGGAGATGCTCACAGAAAGGTTGTGGTGCTGAGCCTGCCCAGTGCGCACTGTGACATTTGGCCACCCGAACTGGGACCTGTAGTGCAGGCTCCTGCAAGCATCTCCCGGTTAGCTGCAGCTGCCAGGACATAAGTCGTGTTTGGAGCACCACCACCCTGAAGAAAGTTAACGGTTTTACATGGATTTTTGGAGGGATGATGGACAACCCTGCGAGTGGCTGAGGGAGCCAAAGGATCGGTCATAAGCGGCAGAGCCCCCACAGGATCCTTTCTTTTGACCCCTTTGGTAAGTGTGATCTGCATCTCTTTCTCTTTTTGTTTCTCCTTTTTATCCTGCAGGGGAACACCATTGTGACATGGGCTCTAAACTGTCCCATTCACAACAGGAGGTTTATGTCCAAGTTACAATTCCCTATTAGTTAAAGATGTTAAATTTTCGAGGGGGAAGTTAAAGGCTTTTATTTGTTGTGTTTTTGAACATTCTGTTGCAGTAACAACAAATCAGTTCTTTCTCTCAGCTTTTGGGGCAAAGTTGGGGAAAAGTTGCATGTTTTACAGTCTGAAGAGGATTTTCAGGCTGGGATGTTTTCTGTTATTTTTTATTGTATTTATATGACAGTTGAGGGGTTGGAAAGAGATTCGGGAGTTCAAGCTTGGATCCCCAGCTGTCCCCCCAGTTGCTGTGTTCCTCTCTCTGTATCCCTACTCGCTCTGTCCCTAAGGAGAAGCCCGGAGTCGGAAACTGCCAGCAGGCACAAGACAGCCACCTGCCTCTTGCCATCTCCTGCCTTCCCCTATCCCTCTCTCAGGTGGGGACCAAGCAACCCCTACTGAGTCGGAACCTTGACCCTCTGCCCATTCCCTCTAACCCAGTTTGTTCTCCAGTTTGTTCTCCGTTAAAATGCATGGGCCAAGAAGTCACTGGCAACGTGGTCAGCACCGCCATTCTTCTCCTCAAAATGGCTGCTTTCCCACCTTTTCCTAAAATTGCGCATGTGATCCTCCTCCCACTCCCACTATGTTGGGCTCCCCCCCGCGACACGTTCCACCCTCACGTTGGGAGACACCATCATGTCGAGACCCTCCCCCTCTACTTCCTCCTCCGGCGCGGGCCCCACCTCTGTCCCTGCCATGTGCCCTGCACCCTGTGCACCTTCTGGGTCCACTCCATGTGATCATAATGCTTCCGGTTCCCACGCTCCTGGGACCGGAGGCAGTCAGGAGGAGGACCAGAAGGAAGCCATTTTGGCTGCTGGGACCCACACCACCGGGTCTCGCCGGTCAGCCACAAACCCCACGCTTGCCCCATCACACCATCCCCTTCTCCAAAGCAGTCCGGTGGGTAATCTGGCTCTGATACCGAACATGAGGACCCCTGGATGAGAGTGCTAAGACAAGCTGCCTCAGAGGGAGAACGGGAAATAGTAACAAAGCTGGCACCGAGTGTTGTCCTCGGACAGAGCGAGAACCCTGAGTGGGAGCCCACTCCATGGAGACCTTGCAAGACTTGTGCAGGCTGTGAGAGGTCGGGCCTGCTCAGAGCCACGTGGCGGCCGCTCCTCTGCCAGGCGCAGGGTCCACAGCTGGGAGCAGTAGAGGCACCTGGAGCACCCGCCACCGCAGCAGCTGCTGGCACCACAGCCACCACTCTGCTCCCACCGCAGAGATGCCGGGAACACCACTACTGCCAAGAGAGAAGCTCTCCCACGGCTTGAGATTGCTGCGGGCTTGACCGCCTCTACCGTAGTGCTGCCAGAGCAGCTGCAGCCACGTGGCTAATGGGTGCAGCTCCACAGCACCCCTGGCGCAACTTCTGCTGCTGCATCGTGGTTCACGAGTCAGTATCCACTCCCGTTCTTGAAGATGACTACAACAGCTGCCTGCTGGCGGCTTGCTGGCAGCTCCATTGCCACCCGGGGTGGCTGGGTCTGCAGGCAAGTCGCCAGCTGGATCAGGAACTGCCCTAAAGAACTGCGCTGGTACAAGACATCCTCGGGTAGATGCATCAATCCACAAACTAACGGACTTCATTACTGATAGTTTATAGGCGTTGATGTCCATCTTCTGCTTACTTTTGCTTAGACGTTAATATCCTCCTAATGTTTATTTTGTGGTTTTGCTTAGTTATATTTTCATGTTTTAATAATTTCCCTGTTCTGTGTATCTCCTTTTGTGTATACCCATGTTTACCCATCCCAGTTGTTAACTCTGAAGTTCATTCATGTAACCGTTATTTTTATTGTTCTGTTTGTATTTTCCTGTTTAACTAAGAGTCTGTAAAAACCCATGGGAGAAGCCTTTTTAAGAAATAAAAAAATGGGGACTTGTGGATACCCTGGAAGGGCACCCCTAGGTCCTAGCTTCTCCCATGATATACCAAGGCAATCTACCAGTTTCACTTTCCCTGTTTACCCTGTATGACCAAGTTCCAAGTTCTATTACCCCACTGGTGTTCAGCCTGTTGACTGGCTCACCCCCTGTTTGTTCTCTAGCCACTCCTTCCCTGTCCTCCCATTGGCCCTCATACTCCTGACCCCTCCTATGTATCATGCCCAGACCTTCAGATCACCGGACTCTGATGCTCTTGCATCATTGCCCTTGCCATTCTGGGATAAAACCTAATGCCCTGCCTTTGTTTGAGGTTCTTCGCTCTATCCCTTCCAGTGTGAGGTTAATAAATCCAGTTGGGAATACCCATGAGGAACCCCTCCTGGCCTTCATGGCCTTATTTTCACCAGCTGTGTGTGCAAAGGTGGTGGTCGCCCCTGCCCCGAGCCTGGTGCCTCCCTGTCCTTTGGGAGATGCTCACAGAAATGCTGTGGTGCCACACCTCCGTGCCGTGCACTGCGACATCAGGCATTCTTGAGATCAGTGTAAATACTAGTTCAACCGAAACCTACTTATAATATTAGGCAAGGAGAGAACCTACAGAACTGCATGGAATGCTAAAAACCAAGACAGCATGAATTAAAAAATCACGGTAGAAAAACACAACCATTCATTTCAAATCAGACCCCAGTGCCAGCTTAAGAGTGGGTCAAAATGTGATGATGTCCTATTGACAGTTTCAGTGTGTCCAGCAGCACTTTTCAGAATTATCAGGCTGCAGTAGTCTGAGACAGTATTCCCTGACTGATAAAACTAATGGTTGTAATAGAAGGCAAGAACATAAAAATATCAATCCATGTGCCTTAGAGCACGCTTAACTTTCAAAGTAATGTTGTAGTGTGCACAAGAAACAGCACAGTCCAGGGCTCAAACAAGGTGAAAATTAATTAATTAGCTCAAGATATACAAGCTTGTTGGACTGTAAAGGAAAGACAAGCACCCTGACTTTTCACAAAGCAGCAATGGCACTATCACACTGCCACTCAACTCTGTTATCATGTATTTAGTCTAGCCAGGAAGTTGACTTGTTTAATGCAATTACAAGTTGTATGGGTAACAACCTTTATCATAGGATATATCATACTAAAATACATAACTTTATTTTTTAAGGGACTTTTAGTCTAATCCTTGGCCTGAAGCAGTCTCAGAGCTCCAGAGTAAATAAAAAACAGATCACATGACAGAAACTCCTGAGAAATTTCTCACCACAAAAATTCAACACACACTCAAAAGGTTAGTAACACTAAGAACCTGCAGCTTATTCCTTTTTAAGCATGCCCCTTGGTTTTATAAAACATATTTATTTCTTTGCAAGGCCCAGTTTACCCTATCAGCTCTCTCAAAAGGAAAGCAAGTTGTTTCTTTCTGGTGGTGTTCAGTTTCTGTTATTTCTGCTGTTCTTTTTAAAGCTTAAATACTGAGATGTACAAGATCTTTTGAGATGCACAATACCTTCCCCAGCTATAATCACCCAGCCAATAGTACCACAGTACTGGAATAAAGACTTCTTTTCCTCTTATGAATATAATAACATTTTAAAAAAATTAATTATCCTTTTAGTTCGAAGACAAACACAAGCAAATATAATGGGTCTGCCAGCAGTAGTAGATATGCAGAGTGGTACCAAGAGGCCTGCCTATACTCTTCAAAGTTTCTAACAATACACGAAGTTCTTGGTGATCTTTGCACAATGTCCAAACATTGGGCATCAGATCAACGCTGCCAAGAAAAACAGCCAAGTAAAAGACTGCTGCATCAAGTACTGCAATAACTCATTGTAGCCACATGCAAGAACTGCATTACAGATGGGAAAGCACACAGGGACACACGTTCAACCTTACTAGATCATGTTCTAAACAATTAATGCTACTTTCCTTCTTTAAGTCTGAATATTGAAAAACATAAAGCCAAATATGCTATGGATATGACTTAATTATCATTATGATGTGGCTATGCTTCCTTGAGTAGGTAAGTTGATCTAACAAGTTGCTGCTGCAGAATAGGGGTATCACTTTCCTCTTTTATTTCCCTTGCCCGACAGCTCAAGCCCTCATCAGACTTTTCATGAGCTAAATGAACTCACAGAACAGCAGAAAACATAGTCAAGCACAGGTTTTTCTGTCGTTGTTGTCCCATGGACAGCAAGAAAGCGACATAACTCCAGCAAAGAAAGGATATATATATATTTATTAATTTCCAAAGTCGTTTATATATCCTGGTTCACTTGAATGGCATAAGGTGATTGGACCTTTGACCATCCACCTCTTAACAGCATTGGCTGGGCACTATACCACCTATTTCAAAATATTATTCATAACAGTAACATAAACAACAGCTGCACAGTCTGTTGACATTATTTCAATGACTCCTCTCACAACACCAAAGCGCTGTTCCCAGACAGCACTCTGTGTGAAAATATAGCTTTCACAGATAAGCAGGCAGAAAGCTGGACAATTTCTCAGCACCNAAGAGGCCTGCCTATACTCTTCAAAGTTTCTAACAATACACGAAGTTCTTGGTGATCTTTGCACAATGTCCAAACATTGGGCATCAGATCAACGCTGCCAAGAAAAACAGCCAAGTAAAAGACTGCTGCATCAAGTACTGCAATAACTCATTGTAGCCACATGCAAGAACTGCATTACAGATGGGAAAGCACACAGGGACACACGTTCAACCTTACTAGATCATGTTCTAAACAATTAATGCTACTTTCCTTCTTTAAGTCTGAATATTGAAAAACATAAAGCCAAATATGCTATGGATATGACTTAATTATCATTATGATGTGGCTATGCTTCCTTGAGTAGGTAAGTTGATCTAACAAGTTGCTGCTGCAGAATAGGGGTATCACTTTCCTCTTTTATTTCCCTTGCCCGACAGCTCAAGCCCTCATCAGACTTTTCATGAGCTAAATGAACTCACAGAACAGCAGAAAACATAGTCAAGCACAGGTTTTTCTGTCGTTGTTGTCCCATGGACAGCAAGAAAGCGACATAACTCCAGCAAAGAAAGGATATATATATATTTATTAATTTCCAAAGTCGTTTATATATCCTGGTTCACTTGAATGGCATAAGGTGATTGGACCTTTGACCATCCACCTCTTAACAGCATTGGCTGGGCACTATACCACCTATTTCAAAATATTATTCATAACAGTAACATAAACAACAGCTGCACAGTCTGTTGACATTATTTCAATGACTCCTCTCACAACACCAAAGCGCTGTTCCCAGACAGCACTCTGTGTGAAAATATAGCTTTCACAGATAAGCAGGCAGAAAGCTGGACAATTTCTCAGCACCCAAGCTTTCAGCATCCACATTTTTCTGCTCTTCCAGGGACTTAAATTGGCCTTCAACAAACTAGGAGGGCAGAGGACAGAAAATAAGGAAAAGATGAAGAACTGGAGACATACAGGCTTGAAATAGATCTGTTGCATGCCTACGGAACTGGCTGGACGGCCACATGCAAAGAGCTGCAGCTCAATGTACCAAGCACAAACCTGTAATGAGAAGTGTCTCTCAAGAGCCCATACTGGGACCAATACTGTTTATTATCTTCACTAATGAGACACAGACTGTGGGATCTGGATTCTGCCCCTCCAGTCTGCTCTGGTGAGACCCCAATTGAAGCACTGGGAACTGAATAATGATGTGGACCTGCTGGAGCGAGTCCAGAGTGACTGTGAGAGTTGGGATTGTTCAGCCTGGAGAAGAGCAGGCCTTGGGGAAACCTTACTGCAGCCTTTCAGCACTTAAAAAAGGCTTATAAAAAGGAGACAAAGACCTTTTACCAGGATCTGTAGTGACAGTACAATGTGCACTGGTTTTAATTTTAAAGAGGGCAGATTTAGATTGGATGAAAGGGAGGAAGTCTTTACAATGAGGATGGTGAGACACTGGGAGAGGCTGCTTAAGGAAGCTGTGGATGTCTCATTGGAAATGTTCAAGGTCAGGTTGGATAGAGCTTAGAAGAAGCTGGTCTAGTGGAAGGTGTCCCTGCTCACAGCAGGAGGGTTGAAACTATAAATCCTCTTTTAAAGTCCCTTCCAGCCCAAACCATCGCACAATTCTATGGCAAAAGGGACCTGGGCCTTTTTGGTAACAGCTGCACCTCGCGAAATCGTACCTTATGAATTAGAATCAGTTACAAACTGCAAAAAGCAGGCAACAACAGTAATTACACTACAATGAAGAGAACATCTCTTTGTTTAAAGGCTAAAAGGACACTTAGAAGTAACCTTTTTGTAAATCACCTCACAAATCTTGTTTCTCTCTTCAAGGGGATAATTGAAAAGATTAAAAGAAACAAGTGTGAAGAAAAAAAAGTGTTGTTTCCTTTCCATTCTTTACACAAGAAGAAATCAGAGTATTAAGTTTTTACTTTATCTGAGGTCATAACTACAAATATCCCAATCACAGTCCCTCCCTCAAAACCTGACAGTTTTTGTTACATGTATTTTGTTACATGCAGCAGTAACATCGTGCCTGTGAGAAAGCAACTCTCAGCACAGCCTGTTAGTACTGGGCAGAACTGCAAATCTCCATGGTGTAGCGAGCAAACACAAATTCCTTTCCTGAAGATAGCCTAATACAGACTAAGCAAATAAAGCTAAAGCTAATGACATTGCAAAACGAACCAGCGTGCAACATCATTACTCCACTTTTCTAAGAGTTTATTCTACAGTCAGACTTCTCTGAGACCGCCACAAAATGAATGCTATTATGGGGGTATGACAAGGGATGGGGACCACATTTTGCTGACAAATCATTCAGTCCTTCTGAAACAAAAATGAGAGTGTGGGAAAAAGACAGCCTGAACTAGTGCAGTTTATTATAGCTGCAGCTAAGAAATGCAAGATTGCAGGAAGGCAGGCCGATCTATGTCCCAAGGCAGTGGAAATGTGAGGCACGGGGGGGTGGATGACACCTAACCAGCAGCCAGGGCAGGGTCGGAGCTGCTGCCCGCCTTCCCTTTCTCCCTCCCACACCGAAACGTGCTCGGCTTTTTCCGATAAACCTATGGTTGTTAAACTGCCTCCTGGGTTCTTATTCCACATCCAGAGTGATCCACACGCTACGGAACGACTGCAGAAGAAAAAAGCGTTCACAGAATTAATCGCTGGACACGAGAAAACCGTGCCAGGGGCGGATGTGTGCGGATATACACGCGGTACCTCCCCGGGCGCATCTCTGCCGAGCGAGGCGCGGAGGGCCCAAACCCTTCCCCGCGCTGCTACTGACAAGAAATACTCAGTCGGCATTTCGGGCCCCGCGACACGCCCCGGCTCTGCGCCCCGGCCGCACCAAAGGGATCGAGACAGGCCGGACCTGCCGCTCCGGGCAGCAGCCGCCCCCCGCTCCGCAGAACTCGACGGCC
>VZTR01021707.1:87788-130271 GCA_013400775.1 Chaetops frenatus | reverse complement strand
GGCTGCCGCGCTCCTGTCTCGCCCGCGCGCGGTGGGGGGGGGGGGGGGGGGCAGTTCTGCTGCTGCCGCCGAAGCACTTCGGAGATGCGCCGCTCCTTGTTGAAAACCTCTGCTCTAAATCTCAGCCTAGAGCTCGCCTCGCAGTTGTTTCTGGAGGTTTCAGGCTCAAGAGGTCGAGGTGATGTGGGAATGTCGGCGAGCGTCTGTGCACCAGCAGCCTCGGGCTGCAGTAGCCCTAGTATTTGTGGCTGGCACTAGAATCCATGCTGGCCCCCTTTCCTCGAGCTGAGCTGCAAAGGAGCTCAGCAGCTGCGGCATTTAGGTCAGTGCTCCGCTTCTCTTGCGTCAGGAAAGCTGTCAGTGCGGTCTCAGCCTCCTGCTCCCCGGGGCTGCAGGACGTAGTGAGTCAGGAGATGGTCCTAGTGATAGCACAGAAAATACCTTCTCTCCTACTGCCTGCCTCGGCTTTCCTGACACGCTACTCCTGGTTGCGTTTTTAAAAAGCGTTTAGCACTGTGTGATTTGCATTGTGAAATAATATGTTACTGTAACAGGTCCGTTGTAACATCCATAATCTAATTCTTTGCTGTAGTTATTCCTTTAATTTGTGCAGCAATGTTTTAAAGATTGAATTAATGTTTGAAAGTATTCTGTTATTAGAGGAAGTTTTATGCCTGGCTGGAGAGCTACTGCAATGAAATTTGCTAAGAATTTTGCCACGAGTACTTTTTTTTAGATTGATGTTGGGGTTTGCTTCATTAGTGCTTTGATTGTGGAGAATGTTTTTTGCTATGTACATTCATCAGGAGTATAAAGCACTTTTAGGTATGTTGAGTAGGAGAAAGAAATCAGTTGCTCTATAGGCATTGAGTTGGATGCTCCTACATACATGCAGTGCATTTGATATGTATTTAATCTTTTTTCCAGTGGCTCTGTTTAACTGCTAAAACCGGTCAAATAACACAATCGACTGAATAATGTCGTGTACTAGTTTCATTAGGTAGTTGAATGTATGCAGTGATTTTTCTCCTGGCACTTTGGGACTCTCAGACTATTGTGGTTTTAGTCCTAGTAATACTTGCTTATGGTTAAAATAGAGTGTTTGGATGTATGAATATTAATATAAGTTCTGTTTATTAGTATGAAAATTAATATAAGTTCTGTTTATTAATATCAATAACAAATCTTTAGCTTCTCATTGTAGTGTAAGTTTTTACTTTTCCCAGTGTTGATTAGTTTGTTTTGGCCTTTGATAGACTTTTTTTTCAAGCATGTAAAGCCTAAGAGACAATGTGGTAAAAGGTGTTTGCTTGTGTTTGTGCTCTGGAGGGATTAAGTAGA
Organism: Chaetops frenatus; assembly: GCA_013400775.1. Classification (NCBI taxonomy): domain Eukaryota; kingdom Metazoa; phylum Chordata; class Aves; order Passeriformes; family Picathartidae; genus Chaetops; species Chaetops frenatus. Next base: position 128,930 of record VZTR01021707.1, on the reverse strand, counting down.
TGTTTTTTCTGCTTGCTAGTATGGGCTGATTTTGAAAAAGCTCAAGTACTAGACCACAGTTCTCTGGTAAGTTAGAATTCATGACTCAATATTGTTAAGATGTTTTAACCTATCTAATACCTCCATTCCCTGCTTTGTCTCCTCCCTCCCTCAGGCCTCCGACTTTTTTTTGTAAATTAACTTATATTTGGGGACAGATATTTTACCAGAATCTAGGAAGAAATACTGTACAATGAGGATGGTGAAAAACTGACAGGTTGCCAAAGAGGTAGTAGATGCCTCACCCGTGGAAACATTTGAGGTCATTTTGGTCAGGGCTCTGAGCAACCTGGTCTTGTAGATGGCCGTGCTCATTGCATGAGGTTTAACTAGATGAGCTTTGGAGGTCCCTTTGAACCCAAAGTATTCTATGATTTCAGGTATTTTTTATATACTCTTAAGTACCGCAGTGGGATTTACTGTTATCCTTCTTTTTTCATCCCTGACATTCAAGTTAATTAAAGGAAAGCTAGTGCCAAAGACAGAATCCAGAACCTAAGTTTTTCCATATGCTCGAGGAATAGAATTTGTGTTGGCAAAGAAAAGAAACTGACATTTTTCATCTCATTATACCATGGAGCTTCATTTATCCTGAATAAAAGAGTCCTGTAGTAATAATTACTACATGATGCCAGCTCCACAGTCACTAGGAATTGATTTGAGTGTTCCAGTGTGGACTGGTAATGACTTCAGGATCTAGTTAGACTGCTGTTTGCTCAAGTGGAGTTTTCTCTCGCATGTTGTGTCGATTTGACTAGGTTTGGTTTCGATTTAACAAGCAGAGCATGAGCACATGCCTTATTTCTTGTTTTATTGATTTCTGTCTATTTAAAGCTTTTTCATAACAGAAAGAATTAGGAGGGTTTTAAGATACAATTTTTCAAGCTGCTTTGATTCAGGCAAGTGAATGAACATCCATGTCTGATTTAACTTCTTGTATCAGGGAATCATCTTCTTGTTGCACTCTGTTCAAGTACAATTTGCCAACTTTTGTGGTTACACTGACAGTGAAGCCCCATAGTCTCTTGCCAACCCCAAGATGAACTCCAAATGACTGCTGTTTAAGGCTTGATATATATGGTGCTTTCAAAGAGTAACAGATGTGTGAGAGAAATGGTTATCTGGAACGTAGTTAAGAATGTCGGGGAAACAATATTCAGGGCATGTATTCAGAAAATTGTACTCAGGCTGAGAGCGTATGCTATTCATGTGTGTCTCCTAAAAATATTTTCCCATGCAAATTACATATCCGCAGGCTGCTTAGTTCTAACCATGTTGTTGCTGCATGATGGTCCCTGAGAAATTGAGTATGGAGTGGGAGGTACCAGCTGAAAAGTTTTGCTCTGCAGGTTTTTTGTTTCTTGGGCTTTACTTTTGCTTGACTTTCCTTTTTTCCCCAAAACCTAAGAACACTTCCAAAATGCCACTTTGCATGTTGAAATTTTAATGTAAGAATAATAAAGTAACTAATTATATATGTACCTCTTTTTCTCTGTTTAATGGTTAAATGTGTTAATTATGTTCAGTTTCTCAAGTACAGACCACAAGAAAGTGTCTCACTTAGATAATTTTTTGGTATATGAAGTCAAGGTGACTGTGGTTGTAAACTTTCTTGCATTCCTCAACTATTTTTAAGCCCACAATCAGTAACATTACTGATTTTAATATGTATATGTGGTATCCTTTGGCTATTGAATTGCAGCCTTTTAACTAAAGGGAGGAAGATCTTTTCTAAAACAGAGATTCTAAAATCAGTAGCTAAAATAAGAGGGCAGGGTTGTTGTTTTTTTTTTTTTTTTGCCAACTGCTGCCTGCTTAAACCTTTTATTCCTGGGGTAAAAACCTCGTATATTTTTATGACTAATTTTCAAAAGTATAGGGAAAAAAAAAGTGTTGCATTTTTTCTCTACTGTGGTGCCTGACAGAACAGGAGAAATCTATATATTGCTTTGAGGTAAAGGTAGACTTCTTTTTTTTCTTCTTGGATCTTATACGAGTGCCTCTAGATTGTCATCTTTAACAGGAGTGCATTCTTTGCTCTGTAGAAAGAGAGAGGCTGAACACTTGAGACCTGATGCAGTGTTCTCAGAAATCACTGCAAAGATTTCCATTTGGGAATTGCAGCTGGCCTTCAAAATACTTTCTTAATTTTCATTCTATTCTTAAAGTTATTTTACCTCCATTTCCTACAGCCTGTAGGGTTCTGACCCCATTTTAGTAAGGAACAATTGCCAATACTTAATTTGATATCTCTTGTGTTTTCAGAAATAAATTATTTTCAGGAATATTTCTAGTAGAAAAATACCAACGATGAAGTGTTTCTGAAACCCATGATAAGATGGGTGGTGTCTGATATGATCATGGTGGTTGTGTTGTGCATTTGTGGCCTTAGGATTCTTCCAGTAGTTAGGTTATGTTCGTCTAGTGTCGTGGTGTTGCACTGTTCCTCTTGTGAAAGTCAGCAAAAATAGAAAATACAGTTAATGTGGATGGAAGGATTTGGATGGGACACAGCATGAGGTAATTTAACAACAGTAAACAAAATTCATGTCTCTGTAGTGGCAAAGGTATTGGCTAGCTTGATGTTGAAAAACTGATGTGAAAGTTTGGAGTTGCATTGGTTCAAAGACTTACAAAGTAAGAAGGATTACAGCAAGCCAAGTGTTTTGAAATTAAATTAATAAATAGTTAATATTTGCCTAGATGTGATATGCTGGTTTCTGGTTTCATACATTAATTGCTCTTTTAAGGCAGGTTATATTTGACTCTTCTTTTTGTTTGGCCTTTATACTTGTTTTCTCTTCCTCTGTATGAAAGTCTGGGATTTTAAAAGTGGTTTTAGGTTTAACTGATTGACTTATGGCAGAATTCAAAGATGTATTATCAGTAAGGTTTCATTAATTTTGAGAATAGTGATTTTCAGCAACAGCTGCTGAAGATAGTGTTTTACAGGACTTGGGTAAACTGGGATGGTTTAAAAGGTGCCATCACTCTTTTGTGTGTATTTATAACAGGGAAATTAATACCAAATTATATAAATGCAAGTAAACAATATATAATAACACTTCTGAAAAGAATCTTAATTGTTTCATTCTGTTCAACGTAACTTTAAAGGCTGTTTTGTTTTCTTGAAAAAAGAAGTGGTAATCAGACGTTAGTTAAAGTTGAACCCTTGTGAATCTTGGAAAAAAATTCTAAATATCTTGCCTGCAGAACCTGGTTCCTATGTTAGCAGAGCAAAGTATATTAAGTAACACACTCACTGTCCAAGAAATTGGCCAGTTATTTTTACACTCCATAATGTGCTTCAAGATATTTTTCATGTATTCCAGTACTTTCAAAAGGAAGGAATCTTTTCAAGTAGACTGATTCTAAGTTTGTAAGATATCAATCTGTATGGAGAAAGGAAAAAGGAGCAATGATCCATTTTGTGAAGTTTAAAAGTGACAGATTATCCATTCTTACTTACCTATTTAAACTTATACTGATGTAGCATTACCTGTCCATTAGAGACTTTCCCCTCTGGTAGTTGAAGCACTTGAGCTGCATTTTATCACCATTATCTTGTGGTTCTTTTCTTATTTAGTCTTGGAGGTTTTTTTGCTTTCTACAATCCCACTCAGTTAAACATCCTGTGTAAAGATGCTGGTAGTATTACAGCCACTTTACACTGAGCGTGAACAGAGGGTCCAGCTTCTGGCATCTCTTTCTAGTAAGTGCTATGTAAATGCAAAGAAAGACTGATGCTTATTCTGAAGAGTTTAAAATGCCTGTCCCATCTCCTCTTTCTGGAATTGCCAGGATATTGCATACATCCCTGATTTTTCAGAGTTGCATGAGTCTAAAGAGTTTGTTAGAGTTGGTAGGGCTAATTCCATGTGAACTTAAAGCCTTCGCAAAATCTTTCCTGATTCTGAATTATCCTTTGGTGTTTTTGTTTGTTTAATGTCTGAAAAATTTATATGTATATGAAGTCATTCCTTAGGTAGGGCTAATGAAAGAAAACAATTTGTCTTTATTAAGGTGTAGGACACAGAAATTTTTATATGACAGTTTTTATTTGCTGGTGGTGCTGAAACACCACATCATGATTGAGTTTTTTCGTGCTGGTTGCTGTAAGAATGCAAGTGGTTCTTCACCCTCAAAAAGGAGACATTTTGGGCCTGAAGACCACTACCGTCTTCCAAATAAATGATTTTTTTAAATCCCAAGACTGTTTATAGAACATTTTTCTGTAATTCTTGGATACTGTGATGGCAGGGTATGTGGGGAGTGTATGGGTGGGATCGTGGAGGTGACAATAAAAAATTACCTTTTCCCCTCAAGCCTAAAATATCAATAGTTCAACTTCTAGCTGAAACAAAATGTTGCTGAGTTCTGGTTTGCTGATGTAAATTTAGCAACCCTCTCATTCTCAAGTGTGTTGTTCCATTGGCCTGTTAAGTCTAATTGTATGTCTAATTGTATGTCCTCTTCCCTGTCAATCTCTCAAACTTTCTTTAAAATTAGAGATATGTTGGAAAGCTATGGTAGTGTTCAAGTACTTTGTTCTATATAAAGCATCATTTCTACCTTTGCTTTTAGAACAGAAGGGGGTGGCTGTAATTGTCCTTTTCAGCCTGATAGTGCTTTTTCCTTACATCAGAAATGTTATTAACTAGTGTCCTGGTTCAAAGGACAGGTGTCTGCTAAGGAAGGCAGGATCCCCCCTTGGAATGGAAAATGTAAACCCTTTCCCGAATTATCATAATTCTGAAATTAAGNGCAATGGTGGGTCAGCGGGGACAGACAGGGATGGAAGGGAGGCTTTGCTTCACAAACCCCCTGGGGCAGTGGATCCCGGTGCCCCAGCAGGACGTCTCGGCAGGCAGGGGGTGCGGGGGCTACAGCGCAGTGAAACCCAGAGCAGTGCTGAATCAACAGCAGCCCAGCTCCCATCAGAGCAGGGAGAGGTGGGCTCAAAATCCCGGGAACCCGAGCAGATAGTGATAGGCTCAGTGGCTGCTCTCACAAGCAGAGCCTCACCCAAGCGGCAGAAGCAGCTCTCAGTGAGGGTCCAGAGGCAGCAATGAACTCGTCTCCCTGAAAGCACTTCCGAGCCTCCGCCTCCTCCAAAACTGAGCATGAGAGAGCCAGCAGCTGCTCCAGCCCCGCCCTTTTCCAGCCCCCAATTCTTGCGATATCTCTGTCCCTCCGAGAGAAAAAACTCCCAGAACTGCAAATCAATGCCCTTTTCCCTGAGCTCGGCCACTTCTTTTGTTCTTCTTAAGTACCCAGGAGTTCATGCTGCTTAGCAACTTACGGGGGAAAAAATTCTACACGTGAAAAGGAACAAAAGGAAAGAGAACCTAACCCCCAACAATTAGTCACACTGGTAATTTTTATATAACCTGTGGAGTGCTAATGCAGAGGTTTTGAGGTGTGCTGATGTCATTCACTGTACACAATATGTTTTAATTGATATAACTCTTTCTTTCTCTTTTTTTTTTTGGTTGCTGTTTTCTAGTAAAAATTTTCAGTAAAGTAATTTTGCACCTTGGCCGAAACTCAAAACCAATAATCTGCTTTTTACATGGCAGCAGGACCTAGCAAGGTGTGGGCATACCTATGTTAGCAACATGCCATGGAGCAGTTCCTTGAAATTTGTTCTCTCTTCCTTCAGGCAGGATGCCAGGACAGGGACTTGCTGCTTGGTAGTCAGGTATTGACCTTCCTTTCTTAACTAGAACGCCAAACACTACACTCCCATAAAAGGTTGCAAACACGGAAATGCAGTTGGTGTTGTCGCAAACAACTATTCTTTAGTAAAATTTTTCTTTCTAAAACGCAAAAGCAATAGAATTGCTTTTGTTAAGAGTTAAGTTCCCTTTATTGCTAAAAGGGCACTTAAATATTTAGTAGAATCAATTACTCACCTTTATTAATCAGAAAAAATATTGATGTTTCTTAACACAAGTATAAAATAAAGGTATCTAAGGTAGGAATTTGCTGGTGAAGCTGGTCTATCGGTTTGAGGATCTGACTGACCTCTCATTTTTGGCTTTAGAATTGCTAGCTTGATTGCTGTCTCTTGCTGCTTCCTACCTTTCAACCATGCATCTTTCAACCATGTCTGTTTCTTTCGTAATTGGTTGATGCATGTGCACCATCCAGTGACCTAACTTCCGCTTAAACACTGGTGAGAAATTTAATGCTTTTTGTGGATATGTACAAGAAAATTGTTGGAGTATCTTGTAGTTTAAGTGAATGAGGTCAAATAGGGACAGGCCCTCTCTGAAACTTAGCAAACAGCAATGGCTGTTAATGAATGCTTGGGGAAGGCATGTAAATAATGTCTGGAACTGTAGAATTTGAAATATTTTCAGTGTATTTAAAAATACCCCAGAACCCAGTGTTTTAAAATAAATGCCTTTTGGATAGTCCTAAGACCAAAGCTGCTAAAGTAAATTTATTTTTTTCTACATATCCTGCTGCTATTTATTTCTTGTTGCTGTTGTTACCACTTAAATAGTGTTCATATTATTTACAGTAGTGTCTATAGTATTCATATTTGAAGTTACTTACAATAGCAATAATACCTGCAGTAATAGCAGGTATTAAATATTCAAATGAAATCATTATTTAGAAGATGAGCTTTTCTTTATTTAATTTGTGTGGCAGAGTTCACGTATTGCCACACAGCATAGATAAACTGTTGCTGTATTCCATGCTTCAGAACACTGTATATTACTGAACTAATATAAGGCAAATTTCATGTTTCATTGGGTAATCATGGTTTTATAAAACATTTCAACTTTTAAAATTATTATTGTGGATTTTTTTTTTTTTTTTTTTTTTTTTTTTTTTTTTTTGTAATTAGCAATGCTGTACCACATTTCATACATGAAATAAAGGTGTAAACTTAAATACAAAATGGAGGTCCTTATCAGAGCAAAACTGGAGGAACAAAACAAAATGGCAGTACTAAAGCAGAGGTTCCCAAACTTACTCTGCTAAAGTTTGGTTACTGACATTGATATCTAAAGGACTGTTAGTGTCAGTGATGGTAATTTCTCTTTATAGGTATTTTTTAGGTTTATAGGTGTCTCTCAGAGCAGGACCTCCATCCTACATTTATCAACTTGTGAACCACTTGAAACAGGACCCAGCTCTATGTTTCTGCCTCACTTAGGGGTTCAACACCCCCTACTTCACCCCATCTTTTTGTCATCTATCAAAATCTACCCCTGTACAGCAGATCCCCTTGCAAAACTGGTCTCATAACAGTACCTGGTTAGAAGACATTTAAAGTGAAATGCAAGCATGGTACTGGTTACGAGTACAACTGGAAAGTGGTGTAATGTTCCATGCTTAGGAACAATGTATAACTGGGCAAGTGAATGGTCCCACAAACCCCTCTGCAGATAAGTAATCCTATCAAAGGCAGTTGAGTGCATTTGATTAAGGATTACATGCAATTAGTGGTCTGCAAGATTAAGAGTACAACTTGTATCATTAATGACTATTCACATATTAATGCTGCTTTGGGCAGAGATTGAACTGGATGACCTCTGAGGCCTGTTCCAAGTAGTATGATTTTTTGATTATCACACTTGTATTATGCAAATAGATACTTCATTTATTAAAAAATCCATTAGTTGGATAAGCTAAACTCTAGTAAGTCACTGCCGTTATCTTACCTAATTGCATCATGTTGTAGCATGAGGTTGGAAGTTTAAGATTTAAAACAATAAGAGGAATATACCCATGCCTTTTTTTGTGTACTGCTTCAAATTCTTTGTATACAGTTTTATATCAGATTGAATTTCTTGTATAGGAATTCCTTCCTAGCATACAGTTGATTTGTTCCAGAATTAGTCCAGAGTAGAGTGCCTGAAAATTTGATGCTTTATGTGCAATTGAAATGTGTGGATGGATTTAAGCTTACTCTGCCTAATTCAGGAACCACTACTACTGAGACTATGGTAACAAAGGCATCAGTGCAGGTTAGCAGCCTAAGAAAGGCTGGAGGCCCTAAAAACTTTCCAAAGCAAGGACTCAGAATGTGAGAGGGCATTCTTGTATTTTAAAAACCTCCCAAACCCACTACCACCCCAACAAACACCCCCCCGTTAGAATATACTATGTAGATCTGAATATATGTAGATGTTGAGACACAGCTAGTTGAGTTTAATAAGCAATAATCCTTCTCATGTGCAGGGAATCATATGGATTTTCTTCCTGTGTCTGGATAAAATTTGTACCCGTTGATACTTCTATAAGTGTTCTCATTTAGTATTGTTAATTACTTACTTTTAAGCAAGAAGTTATTGATAAGATAGGAAATCTTCAAACTGCTGCCTGTATAAGGCCAATCACTTTCACATGCATGCAATTAGAAGTGTTTTTATGTAACATTCTAAGCCTCCCAATATTTGAATTAATCTCAGTAACAGGCTATAGTTGTTGTCATGTCTTATTGGTAGCAGTGTATTTCAGGGAAACACTTGGTTGTATGCTTTTATTTAAAAATACAAGGAGGATGGTAACATGACAAGTAATGTTTTAAGGACCTGGCAGGTCCCTTGGGCTTTTAGGGAGTATAGAAAGCAACTAAAAGGAATAAGAGGTGCTAGGAAGGAGTGGAGTTATTTCTTTGTGCTGCTCTTCACCACAAGGATGTTGAGGGCATTTTTTTCGTTTCAAATAATGTTGATTGGATGTTATCTGATTATGGGATTAGAGAAGCAAAAGACTGAATGCTAGAATAAAGTGCTAAAGACTCTTAAGTCACAAGTACTCGATGCTATTCATTCATTTAGTGGTTCTAAAGGATGAAGTGGCTGATATGCTAAGAAGAATACATCTCATTAGGATGAGATGCTGTGCCAGAAGACCGGAAGCTGTCAAGTGTTGTACATACGGTACTTTTAAACTGAACACAAGGAGCAGAGCTGGAATTTGCAGACCAAGGGCTCGTATTCTAATGCCACTTAAGTAGATTTGAATTCTGCATGGATAGTAGTCAAGTAGTTCTGTCAGCACAAGACACAACAGCTTTCTATGGGGTTGTATCTTAGAGGTACTGAAAAATACCAACTGCAGCTGGGGCACTTGTAATATGTCTCTTGCTCATGTGTTTGTTCCCTAATAACAAGGGCATATGCTGCAGTCTGTACTTCAGGTTGGTTGGTTTGTGGGTTGGTCTTCTGTATCTACCTTCCCAGTACTTGGATTTCTGAAATCTCGGAATTCTTATTAAACTGTAAATGACTTTTCAATTTTCCTTTTTGATAAAATTTGAAATCAGGTAGTTGATTCAAAAGTTAGAAAAAGCCAGGCCTAACCTAAGCAGACATATTAAACTGCCTTAATTTCTTCTATGTTTTTCAGTCTAAACAATGACTAAGTTGCTTCTGTTGTTAGTAGACAAGAGATATTGATGCACCCTGTGTAGTTCATCCTACCTTAAACTTGCAGCGTATGGCCTTTGTCAGGAAATTGTACCCCAGGCAATTTTGGTGAGGCTCTACAAGTTGTCATTTTTTATGCCATTGTGGGGATAATGAATGGTGATGCAGAGGTGGACCTGAAAGTTAAAGCAGTCCAGTAGTATGGTGTACTGCTTTCAGTGGCAGAGCTGTGCTTTACCTTGTAATTTACACTCTGTAAAAAAAGCAATTTCTTAAGTGCTGACATTTGTAGCTGCAATTAGCTGTGTTGTCTTGTTCCCTCAATTTCCCTCCTGTTGTATTAGCACAGTGATTTGTGCCATCATATAGTGACTTGAATCATAAAATTGGTCCTGCATTCGAGAGGAGTCTGTAGCAAGCAGTAATTTCTCACCCAAACTAGTTCCTCAGTCTGGTCTAGTGGGTGGCTCCACCAGGAGGTGGGATCATGACCCAAGGATGGGAACAAGCAGCAGGAAGGTCCTCTCTCTTTGAACTGGCGTTTTACCAGAATAGATGCTCATCAGATTATGCCTCTAGAATCTGTGACTCATCTTGCCCTCAAGTAAGCATTCCAAGTAAAATACTGCATACATTCTGTAAAATCAGAGAAAGTTATGAGAAACTTGAAGGCAGTCTTCTAAAGCTGTCTGTATTAGCACAATGGTGGTAGATGACATATGGTGGTTTTAGCTACAAAAGAATTCATGCTGGAAGGCGTAAGTTGAACTACTTGAAGATGATTCTGTATTACAACAAATGTTCTGTAAAAATACATTTATCATTATAGAGAAGAAATATATAATGTATTAGAAACATCCGTAAAATGTATTGAAATGGTGCTCTGCAGTAGCATTAAATGGAACTTCTTTGTCTGGGCATCTCTGCTCAGATGAACTGGCCATCTGGTTTATTGAATTAATTTATACTTTATCAATCATTGCATATACATATACTTTATGTTTTTTAAGTGCTATTGTTAAGTAACATGTTCTTGAAAACTAAAATTATTTTCAGTAACTTTACACAAAATAAAGTCGTTGTGTTTCTTGGTTTCAGTTCAATTCCTTCAGATGATCTGTAAATTTTCAGTGATGGCAATACATTCATTCTGCCATTTGGAGGAGCCTGTGCCACAGAGTAATGATCTGAAGAAAGCTCACTTATTTGCAAGGAAGAGTCTTCATTTGGGAACTAGCACTGATGCAACTCAGAGGTGCTTTTCCAAGTCCAGGTAAGTTTTCTTAAATTATACTTACTTGGGTTTGATATGCTGGCATTTCATTTAAATCAGCACATATGCTGTATCCTGTCAGAGCCTTTGTATTGGTCATTTGACATATGAAGTACGTTGAAATTAAAAGGCACATGTAGGAGCATGCATGTTTACGAGATGAATGGAGAGAAGTAGTCTGGAAAATAATTTTAGCACCAGTTATTATCTCTGGAGTAGCTGTTAATGGAGGTTATGATCTTAGTGACAGAATTCCTTTTTGCTGTGTGCTTTTTCAGAATTTTCATATGTGTTTATTATATAAAGTGTATATTTTGCTAAACCAGAGTTGTTTTGGATTAAAATGTTAGTTATTAAGTATCAAGTCATTCAGACGAAGTAAAAAGGAAATCGCAGTTAGGTTTTCCCAACTTGGAAAATTTTCTACTTAAAAAAAATCAACTTTGGAATTTTCTGCTAGTCAGATTTTATTTTTTTGAAAATGAGTCTTTAAATCTTGGCATTGTAAGAGTAGATCAGGATTTAATTTTAGATGGATGGTTTCTGTATGTAGTGTTTATTTTTTTTCAAGACATCCAATTATTTTTATAACTTAATGGTGACTTCACAGCAGAAGTTGGTTTCTAGTCATATTCAGTATGGAAACTGTATACAGTGTACATTAAATAAGAAATATTAGCAGTAGATTAATAAAATAATTGTGAATATTTAAACAGGTAATGGAATTTCTTGTGTTCTCATTGCAAATTGCGGGGATTCTCTAACTGGCAATGGGTTTCGTGTTCTAACCAGCAGCCAAATAAATGATAATTTGGAAAAAAACCCCAACTGCCAAATGCTTCTTATCAGGCAGAGTACAGTTTGTCAGCCTTTTCAGTGGTACAAAAATCAAGACTCTTTTAATGATACCTGTCTACTTTGTTAGAAAAATTACTGGTTAAATTACTGGATCGCTTGCATCTTTCTAGATGCATATATGGTATGAGAAGCCTTAGCAATATAATTTCTCTTGCTAAAAAACCTACAGAATTAAATGGACTCAATTTCTCAAATACATTAATGTGGGATCTTTTGTGTCTGGAATCAGAGGCTCCTGTTCTGCATGTTTTTGTGCACATGTTTGTCTTCTTATTAGTGCCTTCCTGGTAGAATACTGATGCTGAGAACTTCGGTGATACAGAAAGAGCATCACTTCTTCTTTTAAGTGTAAGCCTTTAGTTTAGTCCCCTCACACTTGTAGGAAACGTGAAGATATTGTTTTAAATAAATGCTTTATAAATTTAATAGATAATTAGAGGTCACAAACTAGTTAAGAAGAGCTTTTGAACTGTTAGTGTACTTCAAACAGGAACAGCAGTAGTGGAAAGGAGGTTGTTGCTTCAGTAAAATTCTAAAAATTGAAATGCCTGTCAATAAAATCATCACAAGAGAGAATTAGTTCTGGAGATAGTGCTTATATTTTCTGGTCCTGTTTTACAGCATGGATGCTATGAATAGTGTTCACCAGATACAATTTTAAAAGTTTTTTTTAAAATGCTACAGAATTACAAAAACTGGGGGCTTTGGTGTAACCAAATTTATTTTTAATGTAGTTGAAGAACAATATTTTTTCTTAAGCTTATTAGGTTTTTTCTGTTGGTGAGAATCTATTCTGGTTGCACATGAAGTCAGATTTTAATGGAACATAGTTCCATTGAACCCACAGTAGGACAGGAGTAAAACGGAAACCAAGTTCAGTATTATTCATAGTAATGCTTATGATGTCTATAATATGGATATTGAGAGCAGAAAGTGTATTTTTTTTCAGACTCTTTCAGCAGAACTGTTTCCTAGCACAAACTCTGGTACAAGGATAAAATTGGATTTTTGTCAAAGAACAGAGTTCTGTATGTGAAGAGTAAGAAGGTAAGGTGTTTGAGATTATATCATTTCAACAAGGAGTTAACAGTAATTTCAGTTACTTGTTACTTTGCACACAAATACACAAAAATACTTGATTTATCATGCATCAAGAAGTCTCAAGCATTTAATATTAATTACTTTTTGCTGGTTGGGGTTTTTTTTTCCCTTTTTATCTCATGGGTGGAATTTCTGAAAGCATTCAGCTCTGCTTTCTAAATGTGTTTTCTGTGAAATCAATGAGCTGACCTGAGTGGGTATAAAGGCTGGTTTATCTTTGGTGAGACAAAGTTAAGTTGTCAATAACTGGTGTTGAAATCCTGTCCTTGAAATGCTAGGTCCTTGACATTCAGTGGGATGAGAATCTCAGAACTGACTACTGGCGACTCCCAAGCTATGGATCAGGTAAATAACTTCTTTGGAGAAGGAAATTAAAGTTGTCTTCTTTTTCAAATTATGATAATTAAGTAGCAAAGTGTGCAACTTAAACTATAAATATTTCCCATTTAACATTTAATTTAAAATAGACGTGTCTATATTTGTGAGAGGATTTGTTAGTTGCAGTTTGAGCCTTACATAATTATCTACAATTTAGCAGTACTGTTTCTAAACAGGACTTCTGTACTGACACAGAACATGAATGTCTAGTTCTAATCCCATTTTCCAACATGTACCTGTGTGTAGCTGGTCCAACTATTGTGATTTCCATTTTGCAAAGACTGATGTCTTTTGGTATTGAATGTATAATTTAGAACTAACAGCTTCCATATTAGAGTGAGTGATAGGGACTCTGTTCAGATCGTTGGATTAACTTGGTTTGTTTCCTGCGTCAGCTGGTCCCTACTTTCTCCAAGGACAGGGCAACTTAGTTTGTCTCGTGACTGCTCAGTATCGTTTGTAACAGAAAGCCTTGAAGTCACCCAGAACTGGTGCTGCTGTACTTAATTTCTGCTCTTGGAAAGTACAGTGGTGTAGCAGGTGCTGCTACCTCATTACTGGAGGCAGGAAACTTGGAGAGGAATGGTGTGCAATGGCAGAAGGAACTGTTATGGCCATCTCCAGTAACTTACCCTAGTTCATCATCCAGGGTCCTCTTTTGCTCTGCTTTTTTGAGGGGATGGGGAGGAAAAAGTGGAAAATAGTACAGTAATTGTTAGAAAAAAGCAATAAATTTTCCTTATTAAAAAAAGAAAAAGTTTTTTCTTCTTTTGTAGTCTTTCAAAGAGAAAGCATTACAGATTTCGGTATTTGTTTTTAATACTTACCCAATTTCAGCTATAGACTTACTTCCTTGCCACCATCAAAACCAGAACAATAATATAAAAGTATCAGTATTTTGAGATCAAGATCAAGAATAAAAATTGAGAGTATTTAAAGATAAAAGATTACAACAAATCAAGGAAATACATGTATTACTTTTAAAGATATTTAACTTCAATGGACTGTTAACATCAATGAGATATACTTAGGGTTTTCTATGTTCAGTTCTATAGGCAGTGTAGAATGTGAGAGAAACAGCTGCATCTGAAGGAGATAATCTGCTTGAAGAAAGTAAGCACCTTTTCCTGCCAAGCAATTGTTAAAAATACCTATTAAAATACAAGTGATTTTTTAGTAGCTTCCTAATTAATTTAAGTAAGGAGGAGCATCACATGCTTGTAATAAGTTGTGTGTTCCTAAGTGGTGAAGAATACAGTGTTTTTCCCCCTATAGAAAAGAGTAATCCCTGTAATTCTCACCACAGGATATACTAAACAATTGGCGTAAATTCTGCACCTCTTGAATTTGTAAAGTTACAGAAAATCGGAGCCACAGGTACTAAAGGCTCTTAATAATTAAAAAAAAAATATATATATATGTAACACACAGCACATACAGTCTTAGAGAAGTGATGAGTTTTAAGAGACAGTTCATACCACTGTAGGTAAGTTTGTGCCATTAGCACTTTAAAATAGAAGTATCTGAGCTGTACACATACACATACAGATACACATAAGCAGTACACATACCTCTCCCTGTGGGTAACCCATTGATATATTAGTTTTATGGAATATCTTTGTTCCACTGTTCTTTGGAACACAGTTAGCTTCCTGTCCACTCAGAAAGATATGTCTTAACTTTTTCTTGGGACTTGTGTTCCAAGAATGTCCAAGAAAGGGCTCATGTGGGAGCTGATGTGTAGCTTACCTTAGGGCTTAACAGCAGTGGCAGGACTGGATACCACCCAACGTGCTACGCTGGTTTTGGGTCCTAGCATCATGACATTCTTTTGAGAACAGGCCCAGGAATTTGTTATCCTGGTCATGCACATCCAGCTTAAATGCTCTCCTCTTGCATCCCATTCTTTTATTGTTTTCATGTATTGAATTGGTTGGTTGTATTTTTGAAGGAAGAGACTCTTTTGCCTTATCTGCAATACAGCTATGTGAGTTCCTGGGTATTCCAATAGAGGATACCTCATTCCTGGCATGCTCACCAAGAAGAGGTGATGAAGCTTATGTATGCCTTGAAGATTAACTTCATTATCATGCTGTGGAGTAGTAATTGTGTATGTTACAGAATACCATCAAAAAGAGCAGTGAAGCTGATTTATACGGAGTAGATTTAAGTATTGCATCTTTCAAGATGCTTTCTGTAAGTTAAAGGAATTTTAGATTATTTTTTACACAATTTCATAGTAGTGAGAAATTATAATTTCTGTATATAATAGACTAGATTTGCTGGCAGGTCTTCAAAGTGCTCTGTTAACTATTTTCAATGAGATAATTTTTCTAGATAGAGATACCATGTTTATTTAACAAGATCTTCTATATAAGTATGCCTTTCCCATTAATTTATGATAGGACACTATACAAGAATTCTAGTGTTGATTTTTATTTTCAATTTTTTTTCCTTCTTCAACTGAGGTTGATTAACTAGCAAACAAAAACCCCTCTACTTTTAAGCACCTCACTTTTCAACACAGATTCATCCCTAAGATGAGAAGATTTATGCTATAAAAAGTAAATCTTTTACTTTTTTTTAATAACTAATATATCTATCAGTACATGTGCTAGGTTATGGTTGGCGCAGTTCTTATTCTCAGTGAGGCACATACAGCTCACCTTTGATAAGTAAGTTATAATTGTAGATATTTCACTTTATCCAAAGATTCCTGAGAGCAGAGGTCTTAATTTATGGGGAGACAGAGATAGGGAGACAAAACAAATACATTTCTCTTGAGTCTGTTTTGGAAGCTGTTGTAAAGATGTCAAAAATAAAGAGGAAAATGCATTCTTGTTTTATCAGGTGATTCCAGTGTCTCAACTCAGCTGTCTGGGAGTTACCATTCATAGTGTGTCCCAGGGACAACACAGTGGTTAAAGCATTTCTTTTTCATTTGTTTTCTCCTTTAAAGAATACCTGGATAAATAACTACACTTTGTTCCTTTAGAAGCAAAAAAGTTTTGAGGTTTTTTTTAGCAGCCCAGCTGGTATTGGCAGATGCTGTTTCAGACAACCAATAAAGTACAGATAGTGTGGAAGTACTATTGTGCTGCTGAACTAAAGGGATTTTGCTGGGTAACTGTTTGTTTGTTATTGTCATTGGCAAGTCACAGGTAATTTCCAAAGCTGTAGGCTGGCAGAGGAGGAATAATTGCTTTTATGTGTATTTTGCAAGCTAAGACACAACTTTACTTTTACCAGTGTTTTTACACTGTAATTCAAAATTACCACAACATTGTTGCTAAAAAAAAAAAAAAAATAGTTCATTTTAAAAGAAAAGGAGGTATAGAATAGTGAAAAGGAGGAAAAGAATAGTGACACCTGAGTGGCACAGAAAAAACTTTTTTCAGATGAACTCCTGACAGAATCTGGCAGAAATTCAAAGTCTGGTTTGTCTCTAGTAATTCCATTAGCATTTCAAAAGTTGGTGATATTCTGGGAATTACACTGGAGGGATTATTTTTTAAGTTAACAATCAGTACTCTGAAGTGTTGCCTGCTCTAGGAATATTGTTGCTATCTTGCAATAGGTAAATGGACTATATCTGAGACACTCAGTTTTCAATCAGACGTTTCTCTACTTTATCTGTACTGGCATAATTAAGTACCAGCCACTTTTCTCCAGCGTAAATAGAGCTGCATCAATATAAAACTATATCTATTGGTAGCTTATTTCCAAATAGAAGGAAACAACCTAGGAGGGCTGGCCCAATTCCAAAAGTTGTTTTTATTTATATTGCAGTTGCTGTGTCTTATAAACTATTTCCATTGGAGATCTTACACCAGATGAAAGTGACTTCAATCTAGTTTATTTGCCCTTATCCATACAGCCCCATAAAAAATTACACCACTTCAGTTTCACAGGTTCAATTTGCCTTCGTAGGCAGACTTGCTCTTTACATTGACTTATCTCCATTTATGCTAAAGGATATAAAAAAATGAGAGTTTTGATAATGAAATCCATCTTCTATTCTGATATAAGCCTAATCTATTCAGTCAACACTAGAACAGGTACAGTTTACTGTGAAGGTTAGAATATTTCCATCTGGCTGTGTGCATCAGAGCCTATAGAGCAGCTGTCCCCATCCTGAATCCTAACAACTCCATCACTCAGCATGGAGTACAATGCTTTACATACTCTTATTAACTTTCAACTACTGTTTTATAGATCGGTGTCTTGCATTGCTTTTCTGCTGTCCAATATGTATTACCAAAGAAAGAATTAGGAAGGTTGAAGTCAGAATACCAGAAGTTGGATCACTTGCAAATAGGGCTGATCTGCATGTGCTTGTTCTATACAGATATTGTTGAACAGATTCAGATCATATCTCTTTTAAAGCTACAAGTGAGGGAGAGATCTTTGGTCCCATCTTAAAATGGTGGGGAGGGGATTGTGATGGAGAAAAGATCTGAAAATAAGTATAAAATAAGTCTAAATATACTCCTCTAAGCCTGGGAGCAGTAAAGAAAGGACCTTGCCAGAGACTAACTCACAGGAACAGAAAGAGCCAAAAGCCCAGGGACCTTTGACCATTCAGAGAACATTCACTAACTTTAATTAGCTGTTCTCTGTCTTGTGCTTACTGTTTCTTCCACTTCTTGCTGCCCATTTTACCTCTTCATTTCTGCTTCATTCCTGCATACTACATATGCTACCCTCCCACCCAGTGTGCCCTCCTTACCCTGTACCTCCTTCTATGTTGTTTGCAAGCCAAAGCCACCTGCAAAGTAGAACTACTCTTACTGTTACATTTACTACAGTCCTGCTGTTTGTGGACTTTTCCCCTGTGCTGTCTTACCTGTTTAGACTTGTTTCTTTATGTGGTTGGGAACTTTTTACTGTTCTGTGTGTTTGCTCTACCCAGCATAAATGGAACTTCAATTTTCATAAGTCCTTAGAAGACCCTAAGTATAGTTTAGAATAATGTTCCTTTATCCTGTTCTTTAACAGAAATCACTCATAGGCAAATGACCACCCTTAATGAGATGAAATATATGAGATTCCGTGGGATAAAAAGGAATTTTGCTCTTGCAGCTTTTCTATAGGTGAACCAGTGATTTAAAAGTATAATGTTACAGCTGTGGTTATATTAGTGTCCAGCATAATAGGATGAACGTTTCAGAATGAATTTTCTATTGACTGTGCACTTGCAGTGGTTTACAAATTGGTGGTTTGTTTTCCATGTCTTATAGTGATATAATTGGCTTTCTAGAAACCATTTTGGTAGCTGTGGGTTGCTTGTCAGAAATCCGTTCCGAAGCTTGAGTGCAAAGGAAGCAGGCTACTAATGATGAATAAGGATGGGTATCTTGAGGGTAACAATGGTTGTGGTGTCTTCAAAAGCAGTGGCATTCTGGTAAGAATTTGCATGTAATTTATGAAGCACTACATGATAGTTCTCAGTAAAATGTGTTTGTCTCTCTCTCTGAAGATTTGTCTGATGAAATTTTCTTCTAAAATGAGAAAAGTAGGAGGATTGCTTTATATCATGAAGTATTTTAAATTCTGAAGCAGTGTACAGCTTTACTTAGCAGTGACTTCTTGCATATAAAAACAGTGAAAGCATCTTTTTAGAAAAGTAAGTTATTTTAGAGAGGGAGTTAGTGGCCATTTATGGCTCACTGTGAGCCTGTTTCTCTGAATATTTAGAACTCACCATTTTTGAACTGTCATTTTTTTTTTAAAAAAGGGCTTTTTTTTCACTCAGAGTATAATCTCTTGTGGTGTATTTCACCACTGCACATGAGAATATTCTAACAGGCATTGCATCCAGCTTTGCAGGAGATGTAAAACACGTAATTATTGACAAACTAATTATAGCTGGAAACTTTTAATCCTCATATTGGTTAAAAAGACATGGCAGCACGCTAAGTTACTGTACTGGTATGACTTTGTTGGAAGTTTCGCCCCATTTAAATAATGTACACAATTTAAAAGTGCAAGTAAAAACACCAGTGTAAGTTCTGTTGTAACTTTGGGTTGGACTGGATGATCTTGAAGGTCTTTTCCAACCTAGTGATTCTGTACAGCATAGTGGAAGTGGTTCCTTTAAATTTGGTATTTGAAATAACTTAAGCCAACAATTGCCTAAGAAAAAATTCTTGTTTTCACCAAAGCCAAGTATATTCTTATCTGTGTATGTACTGACTTCTTGAAATTAACAAAGAATTTGTTCCTCTTTTTCTTTCTACTCTTTGAATCCCACTGGTGGTTGATGTTGAAGTGGAACTGTTCTGGTGGCAGCTGGCAGTTCTTAAAGCTTCTTGGTAAGGGTATTTTTAGGTGCTGGATGTGTATGTGCTCTGTAAGAGCAGCACAGACACTGCACATTCTTCTTACGAACCAGTTTCATAGCTGAGATGGCTGTTCCAGAGCATGCTACTTCCTGTGAAATTAGGGTTCTGACACACCTCAGGAGCTCTTAATTTTGTCATGCCCTGCAGAAGGCAGCAGTGGCTCAGGAGCTGATTCACAAGCAGATTAGGCATTAATTGGATAGACTGTGTTGGTCAGAGGGGTGGTGGTTAATGTCTGAGAGTGGTAACAGGGTGCCTGTCAGAGGCCTCAGCCCTGCTGAGAGACAAGGGTAAGGAGCTCAGACACATCCTTATGCTAACACAGATACTTCCCATGGACACACAGTGAGAGCAGGAAAACGGGTGAATTCTCCCTGTGAGAAGAGGGAGCGAGGAGGGGTGAGTACCAGCCAAGCTGACAGAAGCCAGCTGCACTGGACTCCATTGCACAGTATGGATGTGCATCATAAGAGGTACCTAGGGCAACATTAACTGACATAGAGCATCTTCACTAAGATTCTGGGGGAGGAAGGACAGAGAATGCCTGTTAGGTGAGCTCCTGAGAGGTCTGTGGCCACACTCCTAAGGTCTGTTATAAGTGCATAAGTTAGACCTAAAAAGATTAATGTAAGCAGCCTCCTTATTTGAAATTAGATTGGCAAGGAAGGTGACTAAGAGTGACTACTATTTAATATCCCTTTCTGTAACACTCAGTTTTTCATTTTTACTTTCGAGGTGGGAGGGAGATAAAATCTGGCCTTCAAAGTACTATGTACTCGTACAAAACACAAAACAGCAACTTAAATTTAGGGGCATACTAGGTTCCCTTAACTGCACTGGACAAGTATGCATGTTAGACATATGAATATAAACTTAGATACCTGCTTTGATGTACTTATAAATGGGTTTTTGACTGCTGTGATTCTGTAGGCTAATATAGTAGGAAGCTAATGGAGAGGAAGCTAGGCTGCTTACAACTTTGGGTTTGTTTTTTTTCTTTTTTTGGCCAGGCTAATCTTTCACTTAGGTTCATTGCATGTCAAGTGTTTTGTTAATTATTTTATCTTTTTATATTTTAAACCATCTGTTTTTTTGGCGGGGGTGTTTGGCGAGAGGGGGCTAAGGGAGTGGTGATAAATACTTAGTTTTAAATTTCCTCAGATTCTGAAGGAGCATATCAGTGAAGAAAAACATGGTTTGCAATTTCCATGTTGTAGTGGTATCTTATCTGTGGTTGCAGTAGTTGTAAAAGTCAAGCCTGGAGTGTCTTTTTTTTTGTTGATCTTTTCTAAGATGACTGTACTGACTGGTTTCAAATAAAAACAGTTAAGTGATTGACTTATAAAAGAGTTTACTGTCATTTACTGCTTAATTCCTCTTTTGCTGAATCATTTCTGTGATACTGACTTTATTTGTGACACTTTAGTAGGTCCAGGCCTGAGGGGGAAAATGTTATAGTTCTTTCACAATTCATTGGTTTGTGGGTATTTCTGTTGTTTCCACACTGAATGACTCATATGTTAAATGCACATGCCAGCCTCAAGGCATGCCCTCGCTATTGCAGCCCACAGTGAAACCTGATGCCATTGCACATAAAAATGTGGAAGATGCTCATATCCGTTTGAATCCTTGGGAAGTTTTGTGCACTTTGAACATGTGTGCTAGCAATTACTCAACGTACGTTCTTTCAAAAAGCTGTGTTTTGCCGTGGCTGATTGCTTTTTTTCCACACAGTTGATTTGCTGAGTTTGTAAGCTGCATCTGCCTTGTGAGCCCAAGTTGGAACCGAGAAATAGTAATTTTTAGTTGTTTTTTTGTTTTAACAAGTTTCATTGCATTCATTTCTGAACTGTTTGATGAGAGCCTATAGAAGTATCTGATTTGCACTGCCACCTGTGTGTTTTTTAAAGTGTTTAGATGCATTTAGAAATTGTTTTATTTGGGAACTTGATAGCACAGATCTAATGCTCTCCACATTGTGAAAACACTAATTAGCGTTAGTGTTAGATTGAACCAGTTGGCCACTGAAACTTTAGCTCTTCTTTAATTTTGGCTTTCTTACCCATTTGATTTTTCATTGTTTAATAATAATGTGAAACACAAACCACATTTACATATTGATAAAATCACACAAATTATCACTTACATTACAGAAGCTTCACATCAGAAGGTTGTTAGAAGCAGGTTCTTTAGTATCTGCAGTAGAGAGAGAGATGTGCGCTCAGCAGTAAAAAGAAAGGCTTTGAAAATTATATGAAGTAAAACTTTTTTTATATTGTTTTGAGTCTTTAGGATGTTTGGGTTTTTTTCGTGTGCCATATAGTGGTGTTCACTCTAAGCCTTCATTGATTCATATATTGAAAGTATGTGTATGCCTTTAGAATTTTTTTTCTCTGTTTTTGTTTTGTGATTTTGATAGGAGTAAGACAGGTTGCTGTGACAGGATAGCTACCACCTATCACAAGTCAGGTATTTTGGCTTTTAAATAATGGTCTTGTTCTGTCATGCATAGTATGTAGTGGAGGAGTTTATGCCAAGTTGAGCAGATAGACTTACGGGAAGACCACTCTTTAATATAAATTTTTCACTCAACACTACTCATGGCTGTACATTGGGTGCAATTTTTTCTGTCTGTGTCCCTGCATGTTTTCAGGAGGAAGACTCACCTAACTCTACTTCCCCTGTTGGGGAGCTTGTCTGTCCCATCCCTTGACACCTTTGGCAGCAAGACTAGGCACATTAATGAACACTACATCCAGCTGTTAACAAAATTGATTGCAATTCCACAGGAAACACTGGAAGGCAATAAAAGCAACTGTTTCAATCCTGTTTGCAGTTCTAGCATCCCATCTCAGGTCACTTAAGGATGTCTCACTAAAATGGTGTTAAAATATATTAAGTTATAACAATTCTACTGTTTAATCTTCAAGTGTTGTTGATGTATAAGCAAGGAGAAGAAGGATGTAGGAAAATTAAAATACATCAGAAATTAGTGCTCTGTCCAGGCTGATGTGTTTGGAAGAATGGTGTGTAGGTGTGGAGGGGTGGTAATATTGTAGAGCTGCATTTGCTTTTAATAGACCATAGTAACAACAGCAAGCAAGAAAGTGGGTGTGCTGGTGTATTCCACATCTACAGGTGTAAAAGCTGCCTCGCTGGACATGTTGCAGTCTCCTCTCTTCCTAGTCTTTGGCTTGTCAAGAGCCTTCCTTTGTTTGCCAGGAGAGATCCTGGAATCGTGCTGCAGCATGTGCAGCTTTAGTCCTGCTCTCTCACTTTCCCACCTGTTTCAGAGCGTTTTCCTGTTCCTGTACTGCCTGATGAAGGTGAGCAGCTCTCAGGTAAAGCTCAGGGGCTGAATTTTGACGATCAAATCAGGGTTCCTTACAAGTTTAGAAGGTACATCGATGTCAGGGGCTGTTAGTACCGTCCTCTTCCTTTTCCCGTGGAATCCTTCAGTGCTTTTCTCTGGGGAGCGAGAGTGGTTTCACCCGTGGCTATGCTCAGCTCTGCCAGTTACCGGCGCACGGACCGTGTTGCACTTCGGGCCGAGCAGGTCCAAGTGTCCTTTGGGGATTCCCCATGAGATCTGTCCTCGAGCCAGCGCGGCCAGAAATGTCTCCATTGGGATGATCCGGGCATCGCCTCGCTGCCTTCAGTCCTGCCCGGGCTCGCCGGTATTAGAACCCGGCGGGTCGTGCCCCCGCTGTCTCCCCGCTCCCTCTCTGGGTCCCTCCCGGCGGACCCGGAGAGCGGCAGCCGGCCGGGGCCGGGGCCGGGGCCGGGGCCGGGGCCGGGCCGGGGGCACCTTTACCCGCCGGCCCAGCCGCTGTCCAGGGCGGGCCTGCTCCACGCTAGCTTCACGTCAGGTTTCTTTTGTTCATTTAGAGCAGAAACTTAGCTCTTCCTTCAGTGGTTATGCAGGGGATTGTGGCACGTGTTTGCGTTCAAAAAGGTGCTTTGGCTAATGTTACAATACATCGAATTTAATGCCTACATGATATTCACACTACAAGACTTTCACAGCAAGTACTATGTATCCCCTCGAACTCTTCGTGGTATAATATTTGAGACAAGACTTTGAGAATAGGAGTTCTGACCATTAAATTACAATTAGAGTGGAGCGGAAGTTGATTTATTATCTGACACTTGGCTTCCATAGTGCCTGTCACAAAGTAATGGCTCTCTTAAAGTGTACATTAATCATCATCAACAACTTCAGAAATGTCTGTTTCAGTCCAGAAACAGTACCAAATAAATAGCTTTGGTACTGTTGGAATGAGCAAAGAAGTGTCCTTAACAAGAAATTCCTTTACATCCAAATGAAATAAGTTTACACCTTTTCTCCCAAGAGTTTAGTTTATTGCTCTTGCCCACCTTCTACTTAAAAGGAAAAAAGCATAGGGCAATTTTGCAGTGAGGTATATTTCAAGTTATGTACATTCAGAACATAGTATCAAGTATATAATAGCTTTAGAAAAGCAAAATATCCCTTTTATTTTAGAAAGTGACAATATTTGTCAATGGGATGTGTTATTAAAATGGTCACAGGTAGAAACTGTACAACTGAAAGATAAATCTGTCAGGTGACAGTTCTTTCAAATACACAGCCCATGAAAACAGCAAAACAGAATAAGCTACCTGAGGAGAATAATTTTATGTTCCTGTAGTATTCTGGTGGTGAATGGTCTGCTGCCTTCAGAGCATAGATCATGTTGTCTTTTGGGTTCAGAAATTTTATACCACCTTTCTGCAACCTGTTGCTTTGCTTTTATTCCAGACAGCTTCCCTGTCATTGCAGGCAGTAAGGTATTCTCAGACCCACAGCTGCCCATGGACTAAAATTCCCTTCTCTACCAGAACCAGTAACCAAACCTACACGGAAGGATCACCACATGAAGTTCATGTAGCTCTTTAAATCTCTCAGTTTCTTGTGTCCTAGTACAAGCTGTATTCTCTCTATTCAAGAAAGAGTTCCCAGGCAATCTTTCTGGTTCTTTGTGCTCTCTATATTATTGACATTTGAGTCTTCACTTTCACTGTCTGTTGTGCTGTGTGATGCTTCATCCTTTTACTTCTGCCCTGTTTACTGACCCAGCCCCTGACTAAGCCCAGCCTTGCATTGACAGTGCTGGCAGCCTCTCCTGCTCCCCCACCTCCAGGCAATATAATATTCTCCTTACCTTCCCAGATATGATGGAAAAAAATCAACTAAAATATATGGAGCCATATCCTTATGCTTTCTTTCATTTTTACCATGCTTATCTTAATAAAATTAAGACTCTGCTCTTTGAGAAAAAATTGTTATATATGTTTTATGTAGGTTGTAACGTTATATATGCTTTTGTGATTGCTAATACAACAGGGCAATGTAGGTCTTGGTATGTGCAGTGTCAATGTGCATTTCAAACTAAACCAGGATGATCTAATCAAGATAACCAAGCAGTATAGTTGGGGCATGCTAAAGATTCAGTGCTTAAGCTAATTCTAGCTCACTTGTCTGTGGGTGAACAGTAAGTAGTCAGTTTTTGGGTGCTTTTTAGCAAGGTTTGTGATGAAAATCCTTGTTAAAATAATCCTTTAAAATTTGATAAAGGGAATGCTGTTCCATATCCAGGTCTTTGAAAAATAGACAAGCTTCTAAGACACTGGCTGTGATTGGAAATGAAGGAAGAATATATTTTAGATAGAACTTGCAGTGATGGAGTAAACAAGTTTATAATCATGCTGTTTTTAATTTTTCATGTATTTGCCTTTACCGCTTACATACAAGCTTAATATATCCAAACTTTAGCTGTTTCAAAACCTTCTAAAGACAACTGCTGTTGTTAATGAGCTATTAATAGTCTTTAATGCAAACTGTAGGAAGAGTTACTGGGAGATTGTGATCAAAATTGTGATAATGAAGTCAAGTTGCTATTCCTTTTTTTTAATTTATATTTTTACATAGGTATTATCGTATTTGCTCAAACCATAATACAGTTTCCTGTTTCGCTAGTAAATACCTCCTAATGCTTCAGTTGATGTTAACTCCAAATAAGTTGCTTCCTTGTTTCTCTATGTAGTAACTGGTTTAATCTATACTGTCATTGATAGGGACATTGTATTTAGATTAATCACTAAATTTCCATGATCATCAATATGAATGGATTATATGTGATGTGAAAAAACATTTCTTCTTCTCAGTTTTGAATTTTCCACACTTTCAGTGTTTCTTTGTATTTTTTCTTGTGTTGTAAGATAGCAAACATGCAAATGTCTAATCTGACCTTTCTAGAGCAATTACTTTCCGTGTCCTTGCATAATATTCTCTACTTGAAACTTTCTGATTTCTCTTCATAGGATATTTTCTATGTTTATTACTGTTCACACTTGAACCCTATCCATATCTTTAGTATCTTTTTGGAGAAAAAGTGAGCTGTACCTCATATGGGATTTTTTTTTTTCTGGTAAGGTCACAGCACTGATTTTTATAATCCTATTACACTGGTTTTCTTCTAATCGTCTTGCCTTGTTTAAGCTGTCTGTTTTATTATTTTTATTTTGATTGTAGTGGTGTGTTGAGCAGAGATTTTTCACTAAACTGCTGAAGTGGGCCCTGCTTCCTTCCTGAGGCCAAAGCAAGTGGTGTGTTTTCCCATCACAGGATAACTGATCTAATGATTGACTTCCATTAAACAGATGCAATCCTACCACCTGCTAGTACCTGCCACTAGCATGTAGTGATAGGACAAGGGTTAATGGCTTCAAACTGAAAGGAGATAGAGTTAGATTAGATGTTAGGAAGTAATTCTTTACTGTGAGTGTGGTGAGGTACTGAAACAAGTTCCTCAGAGAAGCTGTGGGTGCCCCATTCCTGCAGGTGTTAAAGGCCAGGTTGGCTGGTCCAGTGAAAGGTGTTCTTGCCCTTGGCAGGGGGGACTGGAACTAGATGATCTTTAAGGTCCCCTCCAAACTGAACCATTTTATGATTCTATGACTCATCTAATTGATATTGATAATTAAAACAAGTCCTGAAATGGGGTGAGGACTTCATAGCTGGTGGCCCTTGTCTTTTGTTTTTCATGTAAGTTATCTTGGCCAGACTTTTAAACAGATAAGTGTCAGTGCTTGTGAGTAAGTGAACGTAAGACTGTGCGTAAATTAAATCTATGGGAGACTAAATGTTAGTGACTAACATCAATTTATCTGGAGATTTTGTAGGTAACTGTTACCCTCCCTTTGCATTGGGAGCACATTGAGTTTTGTTGCACTAAGTTCCTTACAGTTGTGGCTTTGATTTGAAACCTCATAAAACACAGATTGTTTTTTTTTTTTTAAATTGGTTTATTTTAGTATGTGTCTGTTATCTATTTATCATCATTTAAACTTGATTTAGTGTTTCTGGGGTCCACTTACTAATTTTGGTTAGATTAATAATTTTCCTTGATTCTGAGTAACTGAAATAACTGCAGATTTTATGCCATGATACTTGCCCCAGTTTCTGAATTATTAACAACTGTACCATAATGCAGGATCAAATATGTCCTTTTCAGCCTTTTGTGGTTAACTGTATGCTATTAATGACATTTATTATAAAGAAATTAAACCATTTATTTCAATATTTTCCCTGGGTAGATTTTGATCTATGACTGACTGTGTCCTCATTCTTTTGTTTATTTGGTTGGGGAGACATTTTTGTCTTACGTTGGGCTTTAAAATAACTTAATTTCTGTTATCTGGAGCAAGAGCTAGATCATCACCAGTAGCAATTGTTCTATTCTGTTCCCTTCTTCACATGGTTCCTGGTATGACTTTTGATTATTGTTTATGCAGCCCATTCTAATACCTAATTACTCTTTAAGTGAAGAAATTCTTCCTGATATCCTAATTCTTTCTAATATTCCTACTCTCCCTTCTCTTCTTCTTTAGCTACGTTTATTTCTCTTGAGGATTTGCCCATGGAGGAAAAAAAAGCTGGTGCCAGCCATGAGCACATTCCAGGTCTCTGGTATAGGATTGAGGAATTTAGTGAATACCAGAGTTGGAGTTGATGCACAGAGCTGTGCATCATCCACCAGGCATATGCTATAATAATTGCATGATCAGGATCTGTTTAATAAAATACTGTATAGCACTGTAAGACTGTTTTTGTGTAATTGTAAAATAACTAGTTCCTATGATGCTTTGCATCATGCAGATGTGTTGGAAAGAATATCTTCAGTTTTAACTCTTAGCAGTGTAAATGTAGCACAGCTGAAAGTAGAAAATATACACCAAAGAGAAGGGAAATGCTAGTAGTCAGAGGGAACATTCATACTTTAGGGATCCAACTCAT
Organism: Chaetops frenatus; assembly: GCA_013400775.1. NCBI lineage: Eukaryota > Metazoa > Chordata > Aves > Passeriformes > Picathartidae > Chaetops > Chaetops frenatus. The sequence goes on along the minus strand of VZTR01021707.1, from coordinate 101,228 downwards.
GTAACTAAATCAAAAGACTGATTTCCTTAGGCCATTTCCACAGCACATGCAGAGATTCCTTCAGAGACATTTTGTAGTGTTTCAGGAGTTCCTTCAACCAAATCACTTTCAAGGAGCCTCTCTCTATTTACTGTAGGGTAGGATCTGTCTCCTTCATCCCCCTCTTGCTTACTTCAGACATTTGAAAACAGGTGATGTGTATATAACTACTTACCACACATTTTGCTCATAGGGGCTGTAGGGTCATGTTACTAAGCTGAATTTCAGAGAAAGCTTTGAACAACAGTAATGCAGTATGTTTTCAGATATTTAAGGGAGTTTCCATAAAGTGTAAGGCATCAGACAGGAAGAGGCACAAGAGGTTTGTTTGAAAATACACCATGTGTGTGTAAGAGGAGCTGGAAACTGGACTCCTGACATTAAATGGCAGGTGGGAGATAGGAAGGGAAGAGACACAAGAAGCATCCCCGAATTTTATTTTTTTATCAGTAAAAAGTGGAGGATATTACAAGTGTTTTAGCCAAACATGTAATAATAATCAAACAAGACAGTATAATCTAATGGTCTTTTCGGCCTTATATTTTATGAAAATTGGCATGGTTTCAAACCCCAGCAAACCACAGCTGTCTTCCGGACAATGATTAAGGAGCAGTAGGTGTGGTGATAAGCAAGGATGGGCCTTGAAAGTGAAGACAAGTGGTAGATGCTGCAGAAATAGCCAGGGAGAGCTGTGGAGACAGTGATGTGAACTCCAAATGATTGACTAGGAAAAGGGTCTTTGGAGCAGTCCTGAGTGAATGTGTGTGATATTAGGCTGTGTTTCTCAAAAACAGAGAGAAAAAATGTTGCTGTATCAAAAAGCAGAGACCAAAAATCTTGCTGAATCAAAATATCATGATGATGATGAACCCGATTGAATACTTTAGCTGATTGGGAGGATTAAGAAAAATACTGTCTTGGAAATGTTGCATTGAAAGTCTCTGCAAATTATGAATATGAATCTTGGGATTTGGAGTATCTTTGGGAACTAAGGTGATGCTAGAGTTGTATGTCTGAGCAGTAGGTAGGATGATGGTGTAGCTGTGCAGCATTGTGTGTCACCAACAGTTAAGTCTTTCATAGGAGAACTGCAAAGATCTGTCCTCAGATACAATTTATTATATGACATTCTTAACTCCTACAACTGCTTTCCACATAATATTGCTTAGAATATTTCCCCACCTGCCACAAAGGACTGGACATTAATTGTTGAGTTTGATTTGTAATATCACAGTGGGATGCCTAGCATGAAAAGCTGTATTTTGCTTTTGCTGGGAAGGCACTGATCTTTTCATTTGGCTTATACTAATGATGAACACAGATACAGTAATTTCCTTACAATTAAATTACGGAGTCAAGTCTTCTAATAACAGTACCCCATAGTATTTCAGTAATAATTAATTGATTCTGTTCCTTATTCTGATTCTGCCTGATGATATAAGAATTCCCCCCCCCAGGAGGAGCAAGCTTTCAGCTTGCTCGAGAATTTTATGGCCAGATCCCATACCAGCCACAGTCATCTTTTCCTTCCCCCTTCAGCATGTACTGGAACTCAGGGGCTGAAAAAGGCAGAGGAAATACATCTGCTCTTGGCTAACTTTCCAGTGGTGTGTAGTTGTATAGACATGGTAGCAAACAGGTGTGAAATAGAATTGTTTCTAGGCTGTTCTCACTTAAACCAGAGATGAGGCAGCTTTAATATCAAGGAGCCATAACCTGAAGAAAAAATCCGAACAGCTTCTTTTTTCTTGCTGGGTTTCAATAAATTTCCACCCAGTGTGGAAATCTAAACTGTTAATGTATGTTTGCAAGAAGAAAGGTTGTCTTAGGTGTTGAGTAGTTAGGTGTCCAGATTAAAAAGATAAAGCTTGTAGTATGCTATGGGAAAAGAAATTAAAACCTGCCTTTCTTTGGAAATGTAACTCCGGCAAGAAATTTGATATTAATGGCCCATCAATAGTTTCAGGTTATTAAAAGAAAGAGCAGTGATAGTCAGATAAGGCAGTAAATTACTCTTTGCTTGCTAAAAATTTGTGAAATCATAAATTTATTGAGCAAACATACCCTAAGGGAACACTGGGCCCTGGGACTGGGACCTTTGCCTGTGCAAGGCTGAGCCCTGCCAGCTGCATCTTCCCCCCAGGCCCCAGCATGCCTATAGAGTGACCCCAGGTTTGAGGCTGTAACTCTCTGGAGATAAAATAATCAAAATCTGACACTATATTTGAAGTCCAGTGTTGTGGATTCTTTACCATGTGCCGGTTTCAGACATACATGTGGAATATAACTGGGAGTTCAATATTAAAATGGGAGTGAAGATTTTTGTGTCTCTCCTGAGCTAACACCAACTCTAAAAAGACAAACCCATTTCCTTTCTTCACAAATTTTGGAAATTTCATCTGCCTTGCATATATGTGAGTTTCCTTATACATAAGTGGTCTCAGTAAAGTCAGTGTCCCATCTTGGCAAAAATAGCTTCTTCATGTTCATGTGCATTGAAAACTTTATACAAAATATTATCTTTTCCTATCTAGAAGTAATAGCAGTTTGAGTCCTTATCTCTCCATGGGTTCTATAGGTAAATCAGTGTCTCAGTGCATTTAAGCTGTTCATGTCCTCATGTATCTTGAGGTAATTTTTAAACTATTTTTTTTATACAAAGGATCTTTCTGCATCTTAAGCCACCATATAGGAGATACAAAAGTAATCAGAGATTGTTGATTGTTTTGAACATTTTTTTGGGTAGGAAGTGTATTTATATTGATTTGTCTGGTTACATGCTGATCTCTGAAGGCATAAATCTGCTCTAGTGTTAGGAAAAATGGTATTGTAGTCTTGGACAATTCATTCTGTCTTTGGTCTGGCTGTCTCAAAGAGGTCATGCTAGTGAAGGTACAAGGTGCAGTGATGACACTTACAGGCATGGTGAGTTGGCCATTACAGCCTCCCAAGCTGAGCGATAGCCATGGGAATGTCGTAAGTAGAGAGGAAGCATGGACTCCTTCCTGGGAAGGATGATAAGTGCTAGTGTGGAAGTTTGCATGACACAGCACTCCACAGTGTAGCCCGTGATTGATTCCATGTGCTTGTGCCACCATAAATCTGATATTCCTGTAGTGTCTTCACTGCTGCTCTCACACACTCCTGTTGTGTTAAAGTCTGTATTTCAGTGGGTGAGCCTCATTATGAGGTAGGCATTTTTTTGCTGCAGTCTCTTTCTCATTAGCAGTTCTATGATACTATGTGCATGCTACCATGGGGTTTCACTGAAACCTTAGGGAGACACATTGCCAAGCTAGAACTTCTCACAACCTTCAGACAGGCATAACAATGACACTTCTTATAGAAATATTATTTACTTTCTGGCAGTTTTACAGTGTTTTAAAATACAGAGAGATTATCTCATTTTAATTTTGGCCATTATGTTACTAAGAGGCTGAAAATCTACATGTCTAGAAATGAAGAGCTGATGAAGATAAATACATCACCTTTATTGATTTTAGACCACTGTCTTTTATTAAAAATAATAAAACAAATTACATATGACAAAGAAAAAACAGCAGCACACAGGAGGTGAACAAACACACTGCAGGTACTTGTGTTTGCCTGAAGGGGAATGTGCTGTGATCAATTAACGCTCTATAAATCTCTTGGTATAACATATCACTGTAGCCTTTGCTGTAGCTGCAGCATTTTATGGTAAAAATATAGATCTTGTCATGGTCAAGGCACTCAGATTATTTTTTTCTGGAATTTGTTTGGTATTTCTTTAATTTGAGCTGTATGCTGTGTTACCTGATTTCATCCTTTTTCTCTTTACATATTTAGGTCCTAATCCTACAACTGGATTTGTTCCAATGGACCTCAATAACCTGAGGGCCTGACAAAGTTCATGGGACTCTGGATGACTGCAAGATCTCACTCTGAAGAACTGATTGTAGGCCTGAACCTAAATTTCTATTTCATTCCCCTTTCTATTTGCTTCTAAATGATGAAAATTATCTTTTAAACTGGTGTTGTCTTAGAGTCTCATGCACATCCACTTTAGTGGTGTTCAGACACAGTGTGCTTGGGATGTTGTCAGATATTGTTAAAATATTTCTGTTTTGTTGTGTGCCTAAGCCTCATGATTGCTGTGATTATTGTGTTATATTTTTACATTTAGTGGCTTTCTACCAAATATGGAGGAGATCATCATCTGTGTTTTCAGTCATTGTAGTATTTCTCTTAACTCAGATTTTTAAATCAGAGTAATTGTTGAAACTATTCAGGTTATTTTTAAACATGTAGGTAGATTTGTTTATTTCCTGCTGGACACAAAGTATAATATTTTATTTTGCAAACTTGGTAGCCTAGTATTGCTGAAAGCTTTCGATATGATGATACTGTGATGTAATGAAATAAGTAGGAAAAGACATTACCTTTTACTACTCTCCTGTTGCTTTTCTATTCCTCTGGCTGTGGTTATACAACATACAACAGAGAGTGAAGTTATTTTTATTTTTTGTGAGCCAGTGAATACCTTTTGTTGACAATGAGTGCTGTTCCCTGTCCTATCATAGCCCTGATGAAATTATGGAAAGGACTTTGCAAAAATCCATTAAAAATAGAGTGTGAGAGGAAAAATAGATGTGTTCTANTATAGTATGTATATATTTTTAAAGCAAGTATGTAGCAGTATACAATAATCAGGAGATTAGAATATTCTAAACTTCCTTTGTATATAGAGAATCAAAAAAGCTTTTTTTGTTTTTGTAGGCTTATTACAATGATATTTAAGAGCTTCACAGTATTTGATGAATTTTTGCATATTCCCAGAACAACAGAAAAGCACTGCTGTCCTGTTAGACCAAGAAAACTGAGCCACTCCTTTAGTCAATAGTAAAGTCAATGATATTAATTGGATTCTCCTGCCTTTTAACCTTGTGCCTCCAGATCCATTTTTCCCTCAAGAGCATAGCCTTCCATTATCATCATCTGCTTTGCATTTCTACCTAAAAGGCCTAAGGTGTTTCTGTTTGGACTCCCAGAAAATGAGGAAGACGAGGCTGGTTGGCCATCTGCCAGGGTGCGAGGCCTGACGTGCTCCATGCTCAGCGGGACGGCTGGCGAAGGCCGAGGCAGAACTGAGTGTTCTGTGTGGCATTCAACTGCCTTAACCACATGCCTGTCACTCTCTTTCTGTAGTTATCTGCCTTGTCCTCGGCATAACTCCTAAAGACAACACATATACCAACCTATAAATAATCTAATTTGATGCACAGCCCTGATTCACTTCCTGAGCTGTGTCGTGCACACATGGAGAGACTGCGGTCCTGTGGAAAAATTCAGCAGAGTGCATGAAGCCAAAGAGGAAGGCTGTTAATTGTTTAAACTTTGCAATGAAGCAGTGTTCTTTTAATGTCACTTGTTATTGCTATAGCTTGAAGTATTTTTAACAAGGAGCAAGAGAAAAATGAAAGCTTTTAGAGCTGGTTCTAACCAGTTCCCTGTCTAGCACATGAACGTGAATATCCAGCTCAATGAAACACAGAACATCAGCTGGTGGGAAGTGGCTGGCCCCCTCCGGGGAGGAAGGGAAGGAAGAAGGCTGGGTACTTAACACCATGGGTATATCCAGTTTGCTTCCAAGTCTCAAGGACTATTTGTGGAGAATTGACCCCAGCCCGTTGGCTTTTGTTTTCTCTTCAACATTTTCTACCTTATTTCATTTGCATTTGTTTGCCTTCAGCTTCCAGTCACTGATTCTTGTTATGCCTTCTCTGATGGATTAAAGAGCTCTTTAGGACTCACTATTTTCTCCCCAGGAAGGTGTTTTTACCCTGTAATCAAGTTACATCTCAATAATATTTCTTTGTTGTTGTTTGTTTGTCTTAAGAAAAAGCTAAACAGATTGAATGTTTTAGGGTTCTTATTATTTTTTAACATTCTTGGATGTTTTTTGTGGCTCTTTCCAATCCATAAAACTGTGTGTTACTAGTCACATACACAGAAGTAAAATTCCTTTTCTAGTTTCCCTTGTGTTAGTATGGTTAGGAATTGGTGGTTTTGCCAGGTCAGATAAAAAAACCTCTACCTAATATGACTTCTACACATCTAAGTGTGGTTATTACAGGGCAGAAAAGGTTGGATGATTTTAAAAACATTTAAATTTTTTTAAGTGATCCGTAAATCAGCAAAGGTGGGTGTGCAGGAAGGATGCCAAAAGTATTTATGTTGAGATTTTTAAGGAGCTAGAAGTGAAAATAAAAAATAATAATTTTCATTTTAAAGCAATAATAATACATCAAAGCTTAGGTGCTGTGTTTAGCATAGTAATACATACTTGCAGAAATTTTGTAGGATTGAATGAAAAATGTTTGTTATTAACACACTGTTGTGGGCCACTGGAAATATAGACTGTAAGTGGATGTGAATATACATATCCCTTACATCCATTTAATCCTATAAGTAGCCACTTGCTTATATTTGGAAACCCAGGAACAGTTACGTGATCTGTTATGCTGTAATAGAAGAAATAACATAGTATTAAGAATTCCTTTTGTTATAAAAGTTGTCACTATTAGGTCTTATAAAAGTTCAAACAATCACAATCCACAGCTTCAAAGAGGCTCTTGAAAGCTTCACTGCTTCGGTATTTCTTTCCAAAGGGATGGCTATTTATTTTGATTTTCATCCATACTTTAGGACAAGTTTAAGTTAAATTTACACAAAGGAGACTAATCTGTCTCCTAATTTTGACCTGTCTGGTCAAAACATCTCAGCCTACCCAATGACTTTCATGCATATCATGCATATCAGCATCTGAATTGGATCTGCACTCCCAGCTCCACACGTATCCCTCTTGGAAACCATCAGATTTTCATTAAATTCAACTTCAGACCATTTAAACTCTTGGTGCTATGTATTAGTTTAATGCAAGTTTGTCTAATGTTGTGTCTGACAAAACTTTGGGGTCACATTGACTTTCTGTCCAAACTGACTGGAGTGTTGATTTTGAAAAGAGTGTGTCTTTCCATTGTGGCAGCATTCCCTCTGTGAAATTCGGGGTATGTACCAGAAGGGTCCTCATTTGTTTCAGCAAAATGAAAGTTCATGGAAACATGGTAAATGAGGAAGAAATGAGATTTAAAGTAATGCAAAAGACTTAGAATCCTCTAAAACTTGTGGAAAATAAGAAAAAGCGAAGAAGAACTGAATAGAAAGCCAAATGGCCTTTAGTTAGGAAAGTACTAAGCAAAATAAATTTAGGCTACAAGTTTGTGTGTGTTAGTGAAAAAGTTATTACTAAGATTTTAACCCAGTAACACTGGGTGACTTGGAGTAGAAGTTGTCCCCCTGCAATGATGAGCTCACAGGGCCTTTTTCAAAACAACTACCTGCTACTGGAAAAGGCAAGAAAAGTGGACATTCCCTTGAATGCTTTTTGGTATCACAGGCTTAGTCAAAGTATGTGATTTCTTACACCCTAGGTTACCTCAGTTTCTTTTCCTGAGTCTCAGAAATCCTGGAATAGAACCATTAAATAAAAGAAGATGACATCATTGGGAAAGAAGATGATAGACAAAACAGGATGATTATGACAGAAGCTGGAGACAGTCTCCGAGAGACTTAATTTCTCTGAACAGCCCTTTAAGAGGTGATCCTCCTTTCTGAACCAGTAATAAATTGCTATGGCTGCATGTAATGGTAGGTGTTTGACCAATGCAACACCCAGTGCAGTGCAGTACATACTGGAAAATGGTTTTGGAAGTGAGGGGAGGAGGGTCTCACTAGAAAATTAGTTTCCCATTAAATGATGCTACTGATGACTATTTGGTGAGCAGGTATAGCTGCCAGAATGCATTTTTTCAGCTTATCTTTGCACAGCAGTGTGGACAAAAAAGAGAAGAAAAGGGAGACAGAAAGGAGAGATGGATAAAGGATAGCAGATTTTTGAGGCTGTTTCTTTGCCCTCCCTAGTGAGTGGTACGTGCTGATAAATTGTAGTACTTATAATCTTCCTTGAGCTTCCGTATCTCCTTGGGAAGTTAGGAAGCTTACTAAGTTCCGAGTATGTGGATAACTCTCGAATGAGTGAGAAACACTCCATTGTGTTGTAAGGGATGAGACAGATGCTACTCAGTGACAACCACATACATTTGACTGTATTCAGCAAGAGGGTAAGACTGTCCTGTCAAACTATGCAAGTTCCCTTTTTGAAACTGTAGCAAATGGTTGTTTCCTCCAGCAGTTCCTGTAACTGCTTGTATGCAGTCTACATCACAGTAGGTCCTGAGTAGTTACTAGATAGAGTGATGTGTGCTGCATCTTGTTTCTTTGGATATCAACATGCCATAAATCCACATTAATTAGTTTGTGGAAGTAAGACAGTGCTAGGATTTCTAATATCAGGGACTGTGTTGGCATTAAAGTGTCATCTTCATATTCAGAAGCAGATGGGTTAGTCTGTGTTGCAATCCCCTATAAAGGATCAGAGTACAGGTCATGTGGTGTTTATATATTGTGTATTTTCAGAAAATGTGTAGATAAGGGAATAGTACCTCTGTCCCAGCACTATACTTAGCTTTAGGAATCTTTCCAGTTTGACATGGAGCATTGAGGGCTGTCTAAAGGAGTCCTGACTGTGAGAGAGCATGTCTTGTTAAATCTTCTGGGCTGGATACAATAGGAAGGAAGGGAATCTCAGGTATTTTTCATCACCTTAGGCCTGGTTGGATTCTGCATGTTCAGGTGTGGAAGTCTAACAGTGGTGTCAGCATCAGAAGCTTACCTGCCTCTAGTGAGTACTAACACCTTTTGAACAGTGTTTGTAAAGATGGACAGAAGCAGTTTGGATTTATTAGAAGCAGCTGATAACTCTTATCTCAGTGGAACGTTTGAGTGTAAAATACATAAATGATGTGGGGATTTTGGAGGGGACTGAATATTTGATGCCATGTTTCCTGAAAGTTGAAGAGATAAGTGGATGTTGCACTGCATGTTGTGTTCTCAGCAAAGCAAGCATCTCAGCAGGTCAGCGATTTCAGAAATAGTGCAGTCCTGAAAGAATATTTTTTGAACTCCTTTTTGCTGTTGAAGCTGAACACAGTTCCATCTCTCTGAAACTGCACATTGAGAGCTCCAAAGAGGCATTTAAAGAAGTTACGTACTTATGCATAAGGATTAAGATGCTAAAGGAATCATATTTCATAAGAGTAAATCTATTAACCCTACCATAAAATAGTTACTTTCTATACATATATTCACTGTGAAAAATGTTCATGGTATACTGATCATCAGAGGAAAAGTCCATACTGATGTATCTTCACCATCTTTGCCCACTTTCTGAGCTGAACGGTGTGGTTATATGCTTTTGCTATGAAAATCTGTTTACTTGGATACTTTGCCATATATCTGTTAATTCCACAAAAAGTGTACAAATTTTCACGTTACCCATTTTGTGGATAAAAACACTGTTTTGAGTACTGACCCTGATTTAAGAATGTATCAGCTCTAGAAATGATGCACTTGTCTTCAGGGCTCACATGTCAACAAAAATCAGCTGGTTCACACTTGAAGCTTGGCAAGGAAGACGCCACAGCGGTGCAATCCCTGCTCCCTGCCTGCCTCTCCCAGACAGCTGTCTTTAGTCAGCTGAGGTTACCTTGCCTGTCTGCCACTGCTCCACAGTAACCACTTACACACCTGGGTCAGCCAGCCACTCATCCACGGGGAGTGGACAAACAGCCACTGAAACCCTGTGCACTGATAGAAGGGGGACAGCAACATAGGCAGATTGCTTGACGTAGTGTGAGCAAATCCAGACAGAAAGGTAAAGCAAAGCAGGTTCCATGCATTGGTACTGTTTGCAGACATGCTGATTCTCAGTCCTTTGAATGGAGTCTTTCTCCTACAGAAATGATTTTACGGAAATATTTAAAGTATATCTCCTGACGATTTCAAATAAGATATCATAGGAAAAGATTGGCTGCAAGTCTGCATCTAATAAGCAACTGAGAATTGTGTGTATCTGGGCTGTGCATAGGCTGGCATTGCAGCCTCAGGAAAAGGGCAAATATGGCCAGGACATTTTTTCAAATACACTGCAAAAGCCCTGCCCACTGTAGGGGTGGAAGTGTTCAAAAGCAACAGTGACAATCTACATTACCAGCAGCTCCATCAGAAGTACATGTGCCCAGGTGCCCTGTCTTCACAGATGTTTTGCTCTCATTGTAAGCTGAAAATGTAACTTTTTTGTTGAGAAAGCCTTTCAGATCTTGTTAAAAATAGCCTAATAGTAGCTTTGGATTTGACTGACAAGCTAGTTGTTACTATGCCATTTTCACTGACCCAAAGAAACAATGATCTCATTCCTTGGGAGGGAGGACAGAGTGATAAAATCTGGTGATCCCGTGATGACACTGAATCTTTGTTGACAAAGCAAGCTATGAAATCATCTGCTTTCCTGCCAAATCCCACTGGGGAGTAAGCAGTGTCCTTCACAGAACACAGATTTTTCAGGAGAAGATGGGGATGCGGAAGAACCATGATCTTGCCCCATGGGAGGTGCGCTGCCCCACACCTTGTGACTTCTGGAATTGATGCAAGTGTTTTCTCCCACCTCTATCAGCAACCACAGCACTAAAGTGGGCAGAGGTTCTGACATTCTTTATATACTGTGACTTCATCAAAAATTATGCTGTAGCGTCACCAATATGTTTCAGTTATTTCGGGAATGGGGGAGAATGAGATCTCTGCATCTCTCTCTCAGTCAGGCTCCACTGCCAGCCAGGTAGTCTGTACTTGTTGGAATTCTCCATCCTTGTTTGTGTTTGCTAGAAGTCTTTGGTTGTGAGCTATGTGGGGGGATGATAGGAAGTAAAAGGAAAGTTTTAATAAAACCTTTTTCACTATTCAGTTGGAACTTTTCTGTTCCTACTCAGCAATACATTGTTAAGAAGAACAGTTGTCTCTGTGGAGAGGCCTTCCTCTGTCACCTCAGAGGTAAAAGAAAGCTGGAGAACTAAAGGATACTTTAAAAAAAGGTTGATAATGTATAGGTGATATTTCTATTCAAGTTCAGCCTGCCTGACATGGAAAAGGAATTGAACCAAAAGGCTCCTTACAAACATTTATACTGGTTTCCAAGTAAGTAGCTACAAATGGTATCCTAAAAACTGAAGTATTTGAAAACACATATCTAATAGAAATCCTGGTTTTACTCTTGTTTTGCAATATGACATCCAATCTGTGTGGTTTTTTGCCAAAGTATACTCTAGTTTGCAAAACACCAAAATTACTAAACACAGGGGTTTTGAAACTTCTTCTGCAGCTACATATTTTTTTCCCTGGAGCAGTTGTATTGGGCTGTTGTGACTCGAATGTTCTGTGGGCAAAGCTTATGTGCAAGAACTCAAAGGTGTTTTGTGTTATCCAAGTGATCTCAGTGACTGCACCTGTCTAGTGGAGTGTAATTTAAAACAAATTTGAAGTTCAATGAAGTTTGCAGAAGAAGGCATGTTTGTGAAGTATCAGAAGGGACGTGGCACAGCATGAAAAAGAGAAGAAACATATATTGCTTCTATAAAAAATGCTACTGTCTGCAACTGATGAGTAAAATCTTTTGTATTTCTGTCATCAAGGGTTGCAGAGGAAACCCACTGGAATATGCAAACCTGTACAGGCCTGAGCATATAGCTTGCAGAGATGAAGGAGAACCCTTACTGGAGTATGTCATGTAATCAAATTCTCCTCACTTGCCTTTTACTGAAGGTTCAGCTCTAGACAACAGCAAGAAATAAAAGCATTCCTTTGCCTTTCTTTCAGGTCTGGTTTTCACAGAAGAAACCTTAAAGAAGTTCAGTATGTGCAAAGCTACCAACTTCTGCACACTAGACCACATGAATACTAGTGATTTTTATAGTTTTTTCTGTTCCATATAAAGGTTTAAACTTTGGGATGCAAATCAGAAAAAAACGTCAAACCACAAACAAAACCTTTCCTTGAGACAGAAACGCTGGTGTTCCTTACTATTGATGTATTTTTGCATGATTTCAGGTAGCAGAATCACTGTCTTCATATGTCCACCAGCACTTCGTCACAAATGGGGCAGTTTTAGAATTAGAGTCGTTACTCAGAAGGATCCTTGACTTCCATGAAGCACCATGTCTTGCCAAACAATTGCCATCCCTTTTGTGTCAGACCCCAGACCCTTCCAAATCTTCATGGATAGATTTTGAGAGAGCATGATAATTAAGCAATTATCAAAATCAGCTATTTACACATGAATATTTGTGACCAATGTACACCTTTCTTCACTCAAGTTTGTGTTACTACAGCAAGGATGCTGACACTGCCTTTGGGGGCAGAGCAGTGGTTTTGGATTTTTCACAGCAGAACTCCTCCCAGCGTTGTTTGCACCAATAAAGTAGATGCATACAGTGAAGCTGATGTTAAGGAGTAATGCTACTGCTCGCTAGTCCTGTACAGCTGCCTCGAGCGGTGCAAGTGACAGTAAAAATGCAGAGAGTGGAACAGCGGCGAAGGCAGGTGAGGTGTGGTTCAGCGCTCTCCTGCACCGGGATGCCCGGGACGGCGCCGGGCCATCGCTGCTTCACTTCTTGAGAACTTGAGGTGAGGTGCCTGACCACTACGAACTGCACCTTGTTACCCAGGAGATTATGGAGAAAGCCAGTATCTTCCGACTGTTGTTCATACAGGTGATGAAGCCATTTCTGGAAAAAAGACAGGAAAAAAAAACCCCGGAAAAACACGAAACAAAAGAACAAAGCAAACGACCCCCACCCTCGGGGAAGGGGCAGAGCCGCGCACGCCGCCGCGGCAGCGGAGGGGAGTCCCGTGCGCCGGCTAGAACTGGGCAAGAGGAGCCGAGACACGCGGGCTGGGCTCGGCTCCCCGCCGAGCTCCGGATTCCGCGCCTAGGCGGCAGGGCAGCGCGGCCGCAGCGGCGGGGGATGGCGGCGCCCTGCTCCTCACCGCGGGGCAGTGGCGGGGGTGGCCGCGGGAATCGGCGGGGCCCGCGGCCCTCACAGGCGGCGGCGCAGAGCCGGGCTGCCACCGCCGCTCTCCGAGCCCTGCCACCGCCCGGCTCCCTGCGCTCACTTTTATATTTGCGCGCCCTTTGCCTTCTCGGTGACGTGTCCCGCGGCGCGCCCAACCCGCGGCGCGCTCTGGTCAGGACAATGGGAGCGCCTGGGCCAATCGGCGCGGCGCTCGGCTTGGCGGCGGCCAATAGGCGCGGGGCTGTGCAGAGAGTAATGTTACCAGCGCCGCGAGTGTGAGGAGGCTGCGTATCGATCCCGCGCTCAGCCATTGCGGTGCACCGGGCTGCACAGCGACCCAGCCAGCGCTGGGGCCGGGCGGGCGGCCGCGGTAGTGTCTCTGGGGCTCGGGGCCGAG
>VZTR01021707.1:3490-86983 GCA_013400775.1 Chaetops frenatus | reverse complement strand
CCCCTCTCGGCGGGGGTCCCGCCGCCCGGCCTCGCCGCCCCGCCCGGCCGCGGGGGGTGTGGTGGCGGCGAGGGGGTGGGGAGTGGCCGGCTCTGCTCCTCGGCGCACAAAATGGAAGGAGGCTCGGTGGCGGGTGACCTCCTCTGCCAGGAGCCTGCGCCATGACGGCCGCTCCCACCGACACCGCCGCTGCGGCGGCGCGGCCGGCAGCGAGCGAGCGAGGGAGGGAGCGCAGGCCGGGGCTGCCTCACCTCATGGCGGCCGGAGCGGGCAGGGGTGGGCATGGGGATGGCCGCCCCCGNNNCGGGGGGACGGGGGCGGTGGCGGGAGAACGCTTTGTCCCTCCGGGGCCGGGGGTCGCCGCCTGCGGGCAGCCGCATCCTGATGGGTGTCCGGCTCCTGGGCATGTACTGGGTCATTCCGCCTGAACGCGGAATAAAACTTACAGATGTTCTCCCTAATAACGGGATTCGTTTTATCTTTTTTTTCTTTCTTTCTTTTTTCTTCCTCTCTCTTACTCCCAACTGGTCTCTTGAGGGACTTCTGAAGTTTTCCTCTGCCCCCTCACAGGGGAAGCCTCCAAAATGGCGGGAAGGAGGAGGCTTTTAAACGCCAGCCCCTGGGTCGCGGTGCCGAGCGCTTTCCGCGGCCACCCCGTGTCCCCAGAACCGCCTGCCCCCACATCCGCGGGCGCTGCCCTGGCCCAGCCGAGCCCCGCGCCCGCCTGTGCTGGGAGCGTCTCTATGGCAGGCAGGAGTGGCTCCTGATTCTTCAGCCCTCTTGTTTACTTGACAGAAACTTCAAACCGGACGTGTTTAGTCACAGAGCAGAAATCTGTTTCTGTCTATCCGCCAAACCGATAGGAAATACAGCTTCTGTGGCAATACGGGCAGGCACTGCCTGCCTTTTTTTTTTTTTTCTCACTTTTTTCCTCCTCCTTTTAATTTGTGCTGAAAAGCAGAGCTTGTCAAGGTGCAAGTGGCTTTTTCCAGGGAGCTATGAAGAAATGCTCTGAATGTCTGACTTGGGTGTGAAAGTTCCAGGAAGGTATTTTTCAGTCCCTGAAAGTGTCAGCTAGTGCTCTTGCTGAGCACACCTCTGCTGGCCCTACATAATTGTTGTACTTTTCCCTGTGTAGGTTATGCCATATTTGACCAAGTGAGCTGTTCCATTCCTGTATTTCAAGGTACACCTGAAAAGAGTAGGCTTTTGCAGTACACATAAAGAAGAGTCATAATATATGGCATAGAAAATAAATTTTAAAAAAATTGTAAATAAGCACCCAGGATCTAGAGGGGAAGAGGTAGAAACACAGGCTTTAAAAGGAAAGAAATCAGCAATCCAGAAGGCCACTGACACAGGATATGTGGGTACGTTTCCCCTGCTCTCAATAGAGTTTATTCTTCCCAAGCACATGATTAATGCACCAGTAATAATTGTGGTGTGCAGTCTCCACTGCAGTACTTACCTTCATATTGCTTGACAGGATAGTCCTTGTTTGCAGGAGACCATAACTGGACGTGTTGAAGGCCCTTAGAGATTTCAGGTTGCTTGCATCCAGGTCACCTCAGACAGGAATGACAGAAATATTACATAAATTCTCCATAAGGGAATCTTCTTCCCATTGTATGATTTCAGAATACTGCTCCAGAAGGTCTTGTTTGACATGATGCGTGGTTGTGACTTCGTGCTTTGGTTTGTTGAAAGTACAAGTTTTAAAGGTGTCTCATTTGCTGTATTGCAGAAAATCAGCAAAAATGGGCAAAGGTGATCCTAAGAAGCCAAGAGGTAAAATGTCTTCATATGCCTTCTTTGTGCAAACCTGTCGGGAGGAGCACAAGAAGAAACATCCAGATGCGTCAGTGAACTTCTCAGAGTTCTCAAAAAAGTGCTCAGAACGATGGAAGGTAGGAATAGCTCCTTAAGAAAAACCTTAAATGACTGCTTTTTGTGAAATACCATTCAAGATTGTAAACTATTTCTTTGGAAGTTCAACTTTTGGGTTAGTATGAAGTGCAGTTGTAAGATGAGTGGTTACTGTCCATTGTCTTTGTCTTACCATTAGCCCTCCCAGCTGAAACTTTGGAATGGGCCTTGGCATGTTTTCGAATATTAAAATACTGTTTTGATCCTTATGTGTCCCTTCTGAGGTATTCTATGATTCCAATTGCCTTCCAGACTATGTCTTCTAAGGAGAAAGGGAAGTTTGAAGATATGGCAAAGGCTGACAAGCTTCGTTATGAAAAAGAAATGAAAAACTATGTACCACCTAAGGGGGAAACAAAAAAGAAGTTCAAGGATCCAAATGCACCGAAGAGGCCTCCGTAAGTAGATTCCTAGCTTTAGGTTGTCTTGTTTGGGACTGTCACACTGGTGTGTATCTATAAAATGGTAACTTTATCCAACAGCTTCAGAAATACAAGACTATGTGATCTTCCTCATCAGTGGTGTAAAGATAGGTTGAAATTTTAGTTATGAATGCTAAGCTTTTATTTTCAGGCAGGCTGTCCCGGTGTCAAAGTTGGAGTAATGGCAGCCTTTAAAAAATAGATGCAAAAATAGACTGTGTGTGATTCTGATTTTTCTAATTTCTCTTAAGAGGGTAATTCCACTGTAATATGGCAGTAAAGTACTGCAAGCCCTGGTCTTGTCATGGGTTGGCTTGAGGAGAATTTTTGACTGGCAGTCAGTTTAATATTGGAGGCTTTTGCACAGAACAGGTTAGAGGGATGATCTTGCTCAAAACCAGCTTGGGAAATGAGAACTTTAGCCACTGTATAATGACAGCTGGCTTCAAGTTCCTCTGCTAGACACCAGTACTTTATTATGTGTGTATGTGTGTGTTTTAAACTGTGCTAATGCTGAAAGAGGCAGGAAAGTTCCTTTATTACAAGCTAATGTTCTTATTTGGGCTGTTGCTGTTGTCTGGAAATCCTACTTTCCTAACAAATACTGCAGCCTCCCACCTCTAACAGTTCTGACATAACACTTGCTGCCTTAGTATCATTGACTTCCTCTAATTTCTAAAGCTTTTCTCTTGTCTGGTATATAAAATCTGCCTATCTGCAGATCCTGCCAAAAATGGGACCAGATGTGCAGCATTACTGAAGAGACAAGTAAAGGATGTGTTGAGTTTGCAAAGTGGCTTGTTCAGTTCTGGTACCTTCCATTGTAATCAATGTCTGTCTCACTTTTAGGTGCTTTTTCAAAAATGCTCTCAAGAAACAGTAACAACGGTCACAAAAGTTGCTGCTGTAGCAAAGTCTAAAATCTGAATAATCTTCTCTTACTTTTTCTCTGTAGTTCGGCTTTTTTCTTGTTTTGCTCCGAGTTTCGTCCAAAAATCAAAGGAGAACATCCCGGTCTGTCCATTGGAGATGTAGCAAAGAAACTGGGAGAGATGTGGAACAACACCGCTGCAGACGATAAACAGCCTTATGAGAAGAAGGCTGCTAAGCTGAAGGAGAAGTATGAAAAGGTAACACTGACATTTATGGAGATGCATTGGTGAGGTCAAGCCTCGGTTTAGACAGTTTTTTTCTTACTGTGTACTTTGATACCTGATGTTGCAAATTATAATGTGCTAATGTCATAATTCATTATATTTGTTGAAAAACGTTGCATACAGGGGCAAATGGTTCATTGGCATAACACTAAATTGGAGTCCTTTACCTTGAACTTGTTCACAATTTTGGGCTGTCACTGGTGGTTTAATAAATACCATGGGTTCTGTATCGTTTCTAAATCCGTAGGTCACATCAGAATTTGAGCTGAGTTGGTGGCAGTAAGTCATGCTGGTAAGGCATGAATTGTTTCTCCCTAATTTTGGACATACTGGTGAGCATTCCTGAATGCTAGGATAATTGATACACATAGATGATTTTTTAAATTTATTCTTGGGATAGTGACAAAACACAAAGGAGATGCTAGTTTTAGGCATGTGTTTTTCTTGGGCCTGCTTTGTGTCCATCTCCTTTCTAGTAATGAACTTGATTAATTATGCATATGAAGCAAGTTGTCATACAGTTTTTTAAATAATTAAGGCTAAATCCTGCTGTCATAATTGGAGTTGTAGAATTCTGTTGTGCACACAGGATTGTGCTGCACATGGTTTTATTTCTAGGGGCAGATTCCCATCCCAATATGTGGAACCCAAGGGAAGAGGAGAGATTGGATGCACATTGGCATCCCCTGACGGTGCTTCACAAGGTCTCAGTGACCACCTGTAGCTGGCATACAGTACCTGTGTCCATCGTGTGCTGTCACCTTCCTCTGGGTATTTCTCCTGCTGGCAAACAAACCCACTTCAGAATTTTTTCACTGTAGTGTGGAACCTTTGAACCCTGTTGATGTGCCAGAGAGCAGTTGCAGGTCTAGGAGCTTTCCCACATGGTGCTTTCTGTGCAGCTTCATGGTAATTGCTTGTACACACAGTCAAGGCAACTTAGATGTTTTTTAAATTATAGAATTATTAATGTTTATTCACAGATATTGTTTTAATTTTCAGTAATAATTTCTATTTCTTATACTTAAAAATGGGGTTTTAAGGTGTAGTAATCTTCAGTATTTCACTGCTTGATCTTTGACTTAGTGGGTATCATTTCTTCTCAAAATTTCCTGCTCAGCTTTAAGGGAGCCCGAGTGAACAGTAAGATAGTGGTGTAGTGTTTATTATGTGGGGAATATTTGAAGATTTGGACCATCTATGTAAATGTGTTGTTGTTTCTTTATAGCTGGTGTGTGTAAGCTTTGTGGATCAGTTCTTCTACTTAAAATTGTTTTACTCTTTTGGGAAGTCTTAACTTCTTTTCTGACTGTGCCTTCCAGGTACAGTTTTAACTTCCCTGTAACAGGAACTGAATTTTGTGCATTTCAAATGACTAGAATAAATTTATTGCATGCAGAAGGTGGCACTGTCTACCCTCTAGTGAAGTTCTTACACCTTTTATTTTGTAAACTTCTGTTAAGCAGAGTTCAGTCTAACTGCTCTTTGCTGAGGTGTAACGTTGCAGCTGTTGGGCTATGTCATTCTGATGTGTTCTGAGTGGCTAATCACAGTTTTGTGCCTCAAACAAGGGTTTTCCTGTGCATTTCTTCAGCCATTGTAGAAGGTAGGGCTAGAAAAGGACCTTAAGAGGTCTCCCTACTTCATTTCCTTATGGGATAGTGAGCTAAGCTGTGCCTTTACCAGCAGAGGCAGCAGCTTTTCCAGCCTGTTCCCAGAAGCCTGACAATGGAAATGCCTTTGCAGCCATAAGCAGTGTGTGCTAGCATGCCAGTGTAATTTCTGTGTTAAGAGGGCTCCCTTGTCTTTGGCTTCAGTTCACCTTGGAGCTGAAGCTGCAGCTCCTGGTCCTTCCCCAGTGGATGTGCAGAAAGGGCAGGTATCTGGGTGACTGCTTTCATAAGTGCTCTGTGGAGGTTGCTCAGACCTCTTGGCTGGTTAAATTTTTGAGAGATTCTTCCTGCTTTTCTTCTCCAAGGATATTGCTGCATACCGGGCCAAAGGGAAGGTTGATGGAGGCAAAAAAGTAGTTGCCAAGGCTGAGAAGAGCAAGAAGAAGAAGGAAGAGGATGAGGATGAGGATGAAGAGGATGAAGATGATGAAGAGGAGGAAGAAGAGGAGGATGAAGATGATGATGATGATGAATAAGTCTCTTTTAGAGCAATTTCTTTCTTGTCTATAAAGCATTTAACCCCCCTGTACACAACTCACTCCTTTTAAAGAAAAAAAAAAAAGAAATGTAAGGCTGTGTAAGATTTGTTTTTAAACTGTACAGTGTCTCTTTTTTTGTATAGTTAACACACTACCGAATGTGTCTTTAGATAGCCCTGTCCTTAGTGGTATTTCAATGGCCACTAACCTTGCCTGGTACAGTGTGGGGGTTGTAAATTGGCATGGAAGTTATAAAGCAGGTTCTTGTTGGTGCACAGCACAAATTTAGTTATATTTGGGGATGTAGTTCATTTCTCATCTTCAGTTGTCTCTGATGCATCATAAAAATAATTGTTGTTCTGTTAACTGAATACCACTCTGTAATTGCAAAAAGGAAGAAAAAAAGTTGCAGCTGTTTTGTTGACATTCTGAATGCTTCTAAGTAAATACAATTTTTTTATTAGTATTGTTGTCCTTTTAATAGGTGCCCTTGAGAATCAATGTACTACTTTTTTTTTTTTTTTTTTTCCTTTTGAGGGGAACTCATCTTTTGCTTTATTGAATGCCCGTATGGGATCACGGGAATATTACAGTTTTCATCTTTCATATAACCAGCTGATAAACAAAGCTTTGATTTGCATACCCTGCATTATCATGATAGGGTAAGAAAAGAAATATATAGGCATATGATGGAAATATTCTTCCATAACTGGAAACAACAAAAAATTAAATCTCAGCAAATGGATACTTGTTCAGATTTTTGTGAAATGTAATATTCTATTGAGTTGCATGAGTTTACCAGTCTTGGAGAGTTAAGAAGTATAGAGTTCAATTTTACAGAAACTAAATACTTTTGGGGGTGGGGAGGGAGGGAATGTTAAATTTTGTCCTAGAAGGACCCATAGGAAGAGTGTATATCCATCCGGTGTAGAGGAATTTACAGGTATGACTCTGTTACCATGTAATGGAAGTTATATTTGTAAATCTCTCAACACCTGGGAGCGATGAGCGTACCTAAAATGTGTAAAGTTAAAAGCATGAAATGACCATATTATTTTTTGGTGACAGGTGTGGTGATGGCCACGGGCTTTATACCATGAGACTCCTGGTAGCAAAGGGCCCACAAGAAATGATTTTTCTTTCTAAGATTTCTATAAATGGTACCATTATTATTTGTTAAATCTATGTAAATTCATATTTGTATTCTTGAAATTCTAGTTTTAGCCCTTTAAACAAAGTTGTATATTGTCTCAAATTGAAAATGAGATAAGATGTATTTTTCCTGTTAGGTTTTATACCGCACTCTTGATGTTTGCCCATTTTTAAGTTAAATATAGTTGTTTGGAAAAGTACATTTTATTAAATTTTGCATTAAAAAGTTAATGTTTATGGTATACCAACAATGTCTAATTTGGTCAAATACAGTTCTCTTCCAAAACCAAAGCTAAGGGGTTTTTTGCATATTTAGTGAAACGTCAAGTGCTGGCAGCTGTAACTATTTTCACATATACCTGCTTACCAGTTTGGGGGGCAATTCGGCAATTTTGTGGTTACAAAATTATGGTTCTCTTAAGTGCCAGTGTTTGAAAACAAACAAACAAAAAAGCATTCTTGTAATTTTACACGCTTTCGTGATGGAGTATTGTTTTGTTATACAATTTTGACTTTCAGATTCTTATTTCAATTTGCATTTATGTATAACTTCAGGAGAAATATTGAACATCTGAAATCCTGGATGATACTAATAAACTAATAATTGCAGAGGTTTTAAATACTTAGTTAAATGGCTCACTTAATAGTAACCTAAGGATTTGGGGGCGTTTGTGTGTGTTGGTGTTCTCAGATATGTACATCCCTGGTTTCTGTTTCAAGCAGAAGAATGGTGCTGTTTGCAAGGTCCCAATACAGAAAGTATAGGACAGATAGACATTTTGTCACCTTAAACTGGAGATTACACATTCAGGTGCTCTAACTGGTGACAAATTTTTTCTGTGCTGAAGGGTTTTTTTGTTTCCCCAGGTCATCAGAGGAAAGTAGACACATTTCTTGTTCTTGGAACAAGCATACTTAATGAGATCCCCATAATCTTGTGCCTTTGTTCTTGGTGCTTGATTTTGACAGAAGTAACATAGAGGATTTAGCTGAACTTTAAAGATGAGTAGCGAGTGCGTCCCCGGCAGCCAGGCACAGCCTTTGCCTTGCCTCTGGCTTTAGCCCATTGGTAGCAAACAGTGTGTGCTCGAGGGTGAAGAGGGTAGGTAATGTAATTATGCTGTTTACTGAGGTAAAGAATGCCGTGTTATCTCACTTGAGAGGCCGATGTGTGGTGGTAAATGCACCAAAATTTCCCCAGCTCTCCAGAGTGGCCGTGGTTTTCTCGGCACTTGGTACATTCCTGTAAATCAGCTGAGCTGGCGCATGGATGTCGGGACTGAAACCTTCACTTGTGTCTGCTACAAAACTTCTGCAACAGTGGAAGTGTTCTTTGGTGAAGAAGAATGCCATAGGTAGATTAATTCCTCTTTTTAAAGAAGAGCTGCAGAGGGTTATTGCTGGAAAGGACCTCCCTGTTCTGCAGCCGTGCTCCCAAGCTCCAGCGGATAAATAATCTTCCTGGTCAAAATGGTCCGAGTCTCTGCACTGATAGGGCAGACTTGGCCACTCCAAGATTACTTGATCCGAGGTCAGTTACTGCTGACACGTCAGCTTGAATCTGCCTCCCTTTGATCTTTAGAAGTGGGTGCTTGCTATAGAAGAGGGATAACGAGCGGTGAAATTGCAACTGTTTAGGTAGTGGTTCCCTAGAAGGGAACTGACAGCTTTGGTACCACTCTTAAAGTAACTCCTAGGGCTTTAACCTTCACATAAATTCTTGTTGTAGAGGTAAAGAAATGGCTTTTCGTGTTCTAAACAACAACAAAAAATTGATTGGTCTGGAGAGAACTTCAATGTTAGTATGTGGGAGTTCTGATCCCTTGAATACCAAATGAAGCCAGACTGATTTTTATGGTTGTTTATCTCAAACCTGAAAGAAGCTGCAGTTGCAGCCACCTCGACATGCTAGACATACTTTGTAATGTTAAGCTGGTTTAACTAAATGTATGGACAGTGTTCATCCCTTCTGCCGAGCTTTCAGTAGTCATACCAGCTCTAGCAAAAAGCTGATCTTACTTAACAAAACGTTTCTGTCTAAGCAAACGGGTCCCTGCAAACCTGAACTAAGGGGTGTGAAGTGGCTGATTTCTGGAGTTTAATTAGGGCGCTGCTGACACTGGGCCTCTATAGCTGCTTTTATCACTGTAACCAGCCCATCCTGAAGGAGAAAAGGCTGAGTAATAGCTGGGTCTGGGCTTACTAGAAAGTGGGAAGATGGATTTGAGTGACTCCAGAGCAGGAGCCAGGTGGACTGCAGCCACAGCATTAGGTTCTCGAGATGGGTGACAAGCCGAGGTTGGAAAAAAACCTCTCCTAATTCTTGCTAGCCTAAGGGTTAGACCTGCTAGTTAGAATAAACATTCCCATTCTGCCTTACCAGCTATGCCTGACAGGAGATTAAAGGAATAAAGGCAGTGTGCTGCGTTGGGTTATAGTAAGTTATCCAATACAGAGTCTGTAATGGAGATGTAGCAAAATATAAAGGTAGTCTTTAATAAAAGAGATGTTTAATTTTCACCATTTCCAGGCTGTGCCAATAGCTGACCAGCTACAGGCTTTTAGGACTCAAATGTATCGATTGTTTTATTAATAACAGTAAAATGCCAAATATTTTCAAACATTCCTCCATTATATTCTTTAGCTTACGAGTCTTTACTTGACTGCAGAATCACATCTTTTTGGGGCGCTTTAGCAGAAAATAACTGTGTGACATTTTCCTTTGGCAGGCTGCAGCAGACATCATTTTAGCACCTGAAATACATTCAGGGACGTTTCACAAATGTGCTGAATCCAATTGAGTGCCTAAATGTGGGTGTGTTTCAATAAACTTTTCCCCAGACTTTGTTACTGGATTGCACCCTGCATCTGAAAACTGCTCTGAGGTGGTCTTAATTTAGCCTAGAATAGATCCACTTTACATTAACACTAGCCTTTTTTTCCAAAACAATGTACTTGCAGACAAGCTGTCAGACGCTATTCCAGTATTTAAGAAAAAGCAGGAAAAGTAAACCTCTTGGAGTTTTTTTTCTTTTTGCTGAAGTTGTCTTGTATTTTTAGTTTGTATATGTTGTGTGTGCCCTGGCTTTTCTTTTGACAGTACTTCAAGCTGAAAAACAAAGATGGATTTTTTTTTTTCCCCCAGTGAACTTATTATGAGGAATGAAGGTCAGATTCCTCTTACGGCTGCTTTGTGCTGTTGAAAAATAGTGTGGTTTCTGCTTCGAGAGCACTTAATTTTGAAATCCATCTTGCTGAAGCAATTGCTATTAGAGGTGACCTACAAGAGAGACGAGCCTTCCCTTTTGCCACTCTATGATGGAATAAAATACTTGAACGATAAATTGGCTTAGTCTACCTGTTTGGCACATCAGAAGCTCAAGCCTTCCCTGCAGCAGGAGTGCTTGAGATCAAGCTAAGCAGCAAGAGTCAGAGCAGCATGGAGCAAGGACAGACAGGCAAATCTGGGGTTCTTTACCTACACCTTCTAAAATTTTGCTTCAATTGTTAAAAAGTGTTTGACTTAAATGACGGTCATCTGGCACAGTGGAAGTTTATCCACGGGCTTCCAGCAGCCTTTCACCTATTAAGGCAGTGAAAGCTCAATTCATGTATTCCTGACCTCCCAAAAGTTTCCCAGTAAAAACAGGAAAGACCAAGCACTACAGCTTGAATGCCTGGAAAGAACCCATCTCCCCGCACATCTTATAGCAGCAAGAGGTCACCATTTAAATGCTTTTTCCAAGAAGCCATTCAAAAAATCAGGCTTACTGAGGACTTGTGCTGCTGTGTTTGGCAGGGCAATTTGTTACCAAGAACAAAAACAGTTTTGAAGAAATGTCTGGGAAGACATCCCTGACCCATCCTGCTCCTTCCCAAACTAAAATGTAAGAAAACAATGAAAATAGTACCTTTATGGGGAAAAAAAATGCTTCCTTGCCCTTGCAACCAATGGGGTTGGCCACACTCTTCTTTATCTCGGCTCAGGGGACAAATGCGCATCCCCTAAACACTGGCCAGCAGCACTACAGATGGTGTGGGGGCACAGATGGCAACTGGGGGGTCAGTTCCAGCAGCCCCCTCCTTGCTGCCAGTTCACTCCTGATGTTGGGGAAACACTGAGCGTGAAAACTGCTCGGAAGACAGGTCATGGACCATGTCAGGGCTGGGTGTCTTACGCCTGGCTTTGTTTTTTGAAATGCAAATGCAGAGGGGGAGCAGCGTAGGGCGGTGGGCTGCAAATAGGGATAGCAGGAACCAGCCCGCTGAAAACTCAGCCACGCATTTAAACGTAAAATCAGGGCGCTCTTTAAAAAACTCACATTTCTGTGGTGGTGATTCGTAGAAGAGAGAGCTTTCTGGCAAGACGTGCGCTGGTAAATGATTGAATAAGAGTGACTCGTTTTATTATCAGACTTGACAGTAGCGGCACTTACGCTCGCTTCGTATTTGTTGACACACATTTCTCCCGACGCCTGCCAATAAGGAAGATGCTGTGAAGCAGCACTGTAATGTAAAACTGGTACTGGAAAATGCAGGTGAGGGTTAATCACAGCCTGAGCCCCTTGGCACCGGAGCAGCTCTTGGGAACAGAGGGGTTGGTTTCGCTATACCAGCCACCTATGGAAAGTGCTGGTGGGTTTCTGCTCCAGGGTGCTGAGAACCACGGTGGGTTGTCGGGAAGTTTCGCAGGACTAATCCCTTAAATGCTGCCTGGGACTGATGTCTGGTCCCATAGTCACACCCCGGAATGTGTAAGTGGCTCCCAGTGGGAGGCTCCCAGTGAACGAGACCACTCCTTGCACCAGCCCTGCTGAGACTCCTTCCAACACTTTCCTTTGAGGTGGAAGAAGGAAGTGATCTATTTTTGGGGACCATTCCCACCAGATGTTCGGTGATGGCAACACCGTCTGTATCACTGCCTGCTCTGCTTCCGCACAGCAGCACCCGGGCTCTGCCTCCCCGCTTCTGCCGCTGGTGACGCCGCCCCTTCTTCCTGCCCTGCCTGATCTTCACCACTGGCAGCCCTGCTCCAGGAAGAAGGAGCCAGTTCGCCTCCCCCAGCTGCTGGGGGCTGGATCTCCACCCCCCAGGTAGGACAGGAGGGTTGTTCTGCTGCCTCACCATCCCCAGGCAAGTGATGCCAGTCCCGTGGAGCCAGGGGTGCTCAGGGACACCCCAAATATCGGGAGCAGCCCTTGCCTTCCACAGACCCCACAGCACAAAGGGATAAATCACAATGTTGCCGCTGTCACAGGCTGCAACGTTCTCAGGGTATGCTGCTGACTGGGATCGATGTCCCTGGTCTGCTGGCCTCGATACTCGTCTTTGAGTCCCCAGTTCCTTCTGACGTGGGTTTTTGTTTTCATGTGAATAATTCAGTATGACTTTGGAGTACAATGGAGCTGTGATTTTTTTCGAAGCCGCCAGCCTGCAGGAAACAGAAGGTCTCTGAATAAAAGGGAGGCTCTTGTTACAACTTCCCTCTTATTTACTGTTCCCAGTAGCAGAGAAGTAAAAAGACAATGAATGAAATGGAAGATTAATCACGCTTAGCACTGAAATATAAACAAGGGAACTGTGTCCCAGGGTGCTGCTCCAAGCAGCAGCTCGTGTCTGCAGCGTGCAGAAATCTCTCATCACTGAGACTTCCTGGATTTCATGAAAAAAGCCAAAAGGCAGAGGAGGCTCCACAGGTGGTTTTTCAAAGGTAAACTTGAAATCTGAGTATTTTCTATGGACTCTTCTCTGTTCAGTGCTCTCAAAATTTGAGTTCAAGTTGATATCCTCTGTGCTTAATCACTGGTCCATGACTTTTCTGGAGGAAACTCCCTATTTTCCTATTTTTCTGCATTTGTTTTAAAACAATAAAAGTTCAGGACAACTCCTTTCTCCCAGAGAAGAGTTTTAAAAGTGCTTCAGAGAGAACTTACTGTGCTGCACAGTGTGTAGCTCTGCTCCTAAAAGGGAGATGTGGTCATTAGCCTTGCTCCCTTTTTCACTTGCTTTTGGGTTGCTATTCAAACACCAAAGGATTACTAATTATGCTCCTTATTTCTTTTTTAATCAGAGATTTACCTTTATTTTATTTCCAGCCATAGATTTTGAGCATTCACGCCAGACTTTGAAGGTGTTGAGCTCCTCAAGTTAATTGGTTAATTAACCTTGGGAGGTTGTTTGTGTGAGGCAGATTATGTGCATCCAGCTTTGTGAAGGTTTTAGTGAAGCAAAACTTAGGAAAGGTGGAAATAGGGATGCATGACACAATTCAAATTGCCTGAAATGCCTGTAATAAATAGTTGTTTTGTGTATCTGAATATCTGCATCTGTCAGTTAAGTACTGTTGATTTTTTTGGCATTGGGACGATGCATTTAATGTGAGGGTTGAGGCGAAGTGGAGTACATAATTGAAAAACTGGTAGGGAAGCCACTCCCTATTCTTATTCAAAAGCTTCAACAAACCTCTTAACTGTTCATTTTACAGGTCCCTCTGGAAAACATACATGAAAAACCTCAGGCCACCTGCAATAATAAAATTGAAGTGACCCAAGTCTGAAAATAAGACCATATGTGTCTCCAAGTGAATATAAAAAGCTGGAGCATGGGATATATTTAAGCAAGAAACCAAACCCACCCCTTGTGTGTTAACAGAAGACTTCGAGAATTATTTGAGTACAAGTCTAGGTGACCAAAGACGTGCTGCTGCTTAGCTAATCCCTGCTGTAACCTTCTGCCCAGGCTTTGCTTGGGCCTGGGAACCTGAGGCAGGTACTGGGCAAGCAGGAGCCCTGCCAAAGGCTCCTCCTGGCCTTGTCTCCCTGCCCTTCCGGGGGCTTTCCCTCTTGCACTTTGTTTCACTTTCTCTTTCTGCTGTGCAGGGCTGAGCTGGAAGGGTTGCAACACTCTCTATCAATTATTTACACTGTTTGCATGGAAATCATAACAAAATATATATTATTTTTAATATTGGGATTATTTTTTTAAAATACTACTAAAGCCATGCTGGTGCTGCATTAATGTAGTCAGTGATGCTCTTTTAAATGTTCTTTCTAAAGAGGGGAATTGCATTAACCTCTCAGCTGCAGCTTCCCTGTTTACACACAGCAAAGGCACTGCCAGCCTGAACCTGCCTGGTCAGGAGCAGAAGGGTGGTCCCTGCCCTGCTGGTCCCACCACCCTGATCCTCTGGCACCAGCAGCCCCCGGGTGATTTGATTTGCCAGTGATTCCCTGGTGGGGAAGAGGAGATGGGAAAGAGCTGCCACGGTCTTTGGTCATGGTATGAGTGCTTCCTAGATATGTGCTTCTTTGCTTGCCTTTGGTTTTATCTATTTTAGGGTAATTAATAATAGAGAGCCAAGCAAACCAAATTTAGACTGTCTCTAGAAATCCAGATAAAAAATTTTGGGAAGAGTTTGTGGTTTTTGTCGTTTTACCTGCTACAGCAGAGGTTGGAGGATCTTAAGTGAGGATGGAGGTTTGCCACTGTGCCCTGCTGGGGCAAGTCTACCACTTCCCTAGGAAACCTGTCCCAGTGCTTGGCAAAATGCTAATAAGTGTTTTGCTGCATTATTTTCCCCCAAACCTTTCTAGTTTCAGCACACTGCTAGCAGAAACTCAATGAATCTTCATGATAAGAATATTCCTAAAGTTTATAGGGCTTTGCTTGCTTTTGGACTTGGTTTTGACTACTCCAGCAAGTCACCTGGAATTTTATAGAATTGTCATTCTGCAACAGATTGAAAGAAATAGATCAGATATTGTTGTGAGGTCTGAGGATCTGTCCCTGCCAGGGTTCTCACAGACTTTAGCCTCTCTGCCAAGGCTTCTGCAGGACCTGTGGCCAGGAGCCTTAAACCTCAACCGTCAAAATTAACGGGAATTTCTCAAAGGGAAGGTGTGTGCTCCGTGTCTCACTCAGCCAGGATGAGGAAGAGCACAAGGAGGGGGGTGCACGTCCTTCCCCCTGACCCAGAACCCTGTGCCTCTCTCCTTCTGTGTCCCCTGAGGTGCTGCAAGTAATAGGAGCTGCACGAGGTGGTGACAAGTCCTCAGCATTCCGGGCATTTGATCCGAGGAAATCACCAGTGAGCCAGGAAATGTCAAGATTACATTACATGCATAATCTTCTAAAGCCCTGAAAAGGAGCTTGTTAAAATCTGTGTCTCTGCAGCATGATCCCAGTTCCTTTCGTTTTTGCTTTGCTCTTGCACTTTATGGGAACAGGCAGGCAAATCCTCCTCCCAGATATCATTTTACTTTTCCCTCCTTTTGACTTACAACACTTTTGTTTGCCATGGCCTCGCCACTCACTGGGGCTGGAGGAGCAAGTACCCCCTTTGCTGGGCCTCCAAAGGGAAGATGTTGGGATACCCAGGGCTGGTGGGGATACAGCTACAGCCCAGCTTGTAGACGACGTGGGAGTGGAGCTGCCCTTCCCCTTGTGTTTGCTCCTGTGCTCCCAGGTGGGCACCCTGGGCAGCCCAACAGCGCTGCAGGCAAGTGCCAAAACTTCATAGAGCAAAACTGTACCTCGTTATTCCACTGATTCTGCAAAACTATTAAGGAGCATCCAGCAGAGTACGTGACCCACACATGTTTAATTTCTTTTACAGTTTCTGTTTTGATATATGCTGGGTGGGTTTTTATAAAACAAAAATTTATTGGAACCTGGAACTTTATGACTTTAAGGTTTGCTTGAGTCCAGATTGTGAGTTTTGCCTTTCAGAAGAGGAGGAGAAGGTTTAAAAGCCCATCTGCCTGTGGCACTTATGAAACCTTAAGCCAAGGATGACACCTTTTTCCTTAACTTCTACTATAATATCAAACAAAAATTTGCCATCAAATATTATGCCTTCCATATGCAGTGCCCTGCTGTAGATATAGATCAGAGCAATTGTGTTGAACTTCCCTCTTTCAAGATTTTATCTGTGCCATAAGGAAGTCAGGACTCAGTGTAGGGTCCAAGGAGGAGCAGCAAGACAGAAAAGACCCTAACCTTGTGTAATTAATGACAATGGGCCTTCACTTGAGCTCTTGGTTTTTCTTGTAAAAGCACAGTGATGCCCTTGCTGCCTGCAAGGCTGAAGAAAGCAGCGTATTTTTAAAACACAGTGCCAGTGTCAGACAGCTCCAAGTGCTCTGGTAGGAAACAACCAGCATCCAAGGAAGCAGAGCCTGAGCCCAGCTCTCCAGTTACCTCGACGTAAGTAAACAAACAAGTTTACCCCAAGTAATGAGGGTATTGTGCCAGTTTCAGTTAAAATAATGAAATAAATAAAAAATAAATCAACCCCAAACCAACAAATCATTACAGCATGAGGAAAGTCCTGAATGAAATTGATTCTTCGTGCCCACGCCAGAAATACATCTGTCATGAACTCGAGTCTCAACATCTGCTTCAACACCAGCAGATTCTTTATAGACAGCCTCTTTAATTTTATCTAACAGCCTGTTAACAGACATGCAGTCCAAAAATACATCTCCTTTTCTTCCTCATGCTATCCTGAGCTTGGCAGGGCACCAAACATGAGGTTCAGCTCATAGTTCAAAAAAGCCCTTCTTTAAGCATTGTCTGAGCTTGATTTAATAAAAACCCTGTCCAGCTTCCTCCAGGCAGCCCTAATGGGATGCAGGGCCCAATGCTTCTCAGGGGCTGCTCCAGACCTGCTGTGTGTTGGCCAGTGAGATTTTTTTGTGGTGAAACAACATTGCTCTGCCGTGGAGTCGAGGAATCAGCTGGTGTTCTCCAGATCGTCTCCCCCGAGGGGTGCAGAGCTTCACCTTCAGCTCTGCCACCCTCTGAAAATGGATGTGAGCAGGCAGCACTGTAAAAACAAAGCAGAGCCACAGCACTGGATGTTCTGGTGTCCCTGGTACCCCCAGGGAGGCTCCAGTGCCACTGATACCCAGTCCTCCTCCCACTGGCCCTGCCTTCCCCAGGGGAAGGAGAGAAAAGCATCAAAGCCCCTAAAATGACTTCCAACCCCTGAGTCCTCCTAGGGGGAGATCTATCCATCATGTCCCCAGTGTGGCACTGCCAAGTGCTTGTAGGTGCTCCTGAAGGAAGGACTGGGCATTCCCTCCCAAGCACACTGATTTTCTGGCAGCTGATTTCCTGGGAAACCTGGAAAGGACACTGGCTGACTTTTAATGCCAGGACAAGAGTGGCTGACGTCACCTTAGAAGATGAAACATGTTCCTGCTGTGAGGACTGCACCAAATTACAGGCCCAAATTTCCTGAGAAATTAGCGTGAGAAACCCTGCACAACATCACATACACTGCAACACAGGAACTCATTAGCTGGATAGCTGAAAATGTTAATAATTATCTTGTTTGACAAACCAAGGTATGGATTTCAAGCTTCAAAGTTTGTTGTGCTAAAGAAGTATTAATGGCCTGGCATGTCATGATGTCCGAGGGAAAAGGATGTTTAGTAGTTTCTCCTCATGGCTCAGTTGTTTATTTAAATTACTTGGAAACTAAACCAGCCGCAAACATAACCACTGCTGTTGAGGGGTGTGGTTAACGATAAGTAGATTTTATTTAGCATTACATCAAAAGATGAAATGGAGTGAAATAAAGGAAAGGAAAGCTTCTTCAGTGGTCAGAAAGCCAAATCCCAATGCCGAGATGTGGAGCAGGATCAACAGAAATCCTGCAGGGCCCATCCCATCACTTGGTCGTGCTGACAGCGACAAATGAGCAGCACAGGTGTCAATGAAAGGGAACCAATGCATTTGGCAAAGGTTGTTGGCTGGTGTGGAGGATGCTGGAGGCACCCTGGATTTTTCATCACTTCCTAGGAGGGATTTTCTGACTGGTTCTTGTGGTTGTGCCAGGCAGGCTTGAGAGCCTTGTGCTGCTCGGTGTTACAGTATACAGTTTGCCTTGGTGCTAGGCTAACCTGTCTGTCAAACATCTCTATCAATGGAATACAATTTACATCACTGATCAAGGTATTGTCCAGGCTATAACCCGAGACAATGAAAAAGCAAGGCAGAACTTTAAATTCCCCCTATAAAAAAGAAGCTCCTAGACACAATAAAGAGTTACTGCTCTCTGCTGCTGTTCACTACCACGAGGATTGTGTCATCCTTTGTCTCCTCCCAGACCTTACACGGACAGCTCGGCTGCCAGTTCTCAGCAGCACTTGACCCAACAATAGGGAGAGAACAGGGGTTTGCTGGGGTGGTCTTGTGGTTCGTTCAGTCAGGTGCTAAACTTCTCTTTACAAGGAGCACAAGCATTCATCCAATGGTACCTTACTGATCTGAACATGGCTAATGCCTTTCAGCTGAATTTCAGCTAAATATTTAAGAGAAATGGATCAAAGGCAGACAATTGAACAGGAGAAGCATGTTTAGCTGCCCAGCAGTGAGCTGAAGTGCCCTAATCCTCCCCTTTATGTGCTACAACAGGGTGTAATTCAATCCTAAATTACTGAAAATCTTGACGTTTTGTAAATCACATATCAGGAGGTTTTTCTTTATATAGGCATCTACTCATTAGCAGTATCAAAATGCTGGCAAATACTGTGCACACTCTGCAGGAGTTCCTGTCAGAACTACATTTCACATCTCCCTAGCATGGGCTCAGATAACCCCAGGTGGGGGGTAAACATAGATTTTCCTGGCATCTCTGTTTTCTCCAGTCCCATGACTGGTGGGGCCAAATGGAAAAGCCACTTGCCACTTCTGAGTGAAGAGGCCTAGAGGGATATGGTGGGCGAGGGAGCAGGATGTGGGCAACCACAGGCAACTCTACTCAGGTAGAGCAGCTGTGGCTCTGCTACCTTTGGAGACTTCCCAAAGCTGGCTTGATGGAGCTGTGGAAAACCCCATCCCTCTCCAAAGTCCTTTCAGCCTTGCTTACTCCCCCTGGAGCTTGCAAGCAGTGACAGTCTGGCTCTGAGCATTCTGTGCAGGTTGCCCCTAAGAGCTCCTGAAATCTTTCTCCCAGTGGAGGCTGGAGGAGCTGATGCTGCAGTAGGAAGGAGGGGAAGCTCAGGAAGGAGGCTTGGAAAGGTCACACCAAGGCTGCAATTTTCAAATGAGTGCGAAGGAACTGGATGCCTTTAGACCCTCCAACTTGAACACTCAGTCTTGGCTGTTAATGGAGCGTGCTGTAAAACTGCATTTTCTTTACCTATTCAAGGAGAATTAGAGGGAGAGACCTCTTGATGTTAAGCAGGAGAAAACTTCGTGAAGTTGTTCTTCCTCACAGGAAGGTTGCTGGCAGAAAATGACAGCTTGTGGACAGTGTCAGAGTGGCTGCAACAGCAAAAAAGGGGAGAAAGGGAAATGTAGCCTCAGATGAAACTGAGACAGTAAATACAGAAATAACCAGTCTGAGGCATCCATACATTTCCTGGACTCACTTCCCTCCTTTTTCAGCATTTTTCTGAGCACTATAGCAATATTCAAGCCATTATTACATTAATAAGTCTTTTGGCTTTTCTGCCTGCAAAAATAGTCATCACTTGTAAATTGAAGGCATCACTCTCTTATCTGGTCTGCATCCAGAAGGGCTGGAAGCAATAGAAGAAGTGTGAAGTTTCTCCTTCATCTCAGAGGAAATTAACTTCAAAGCCAAGCCATAAACTTTCAGATGTAATGACTATTTGTCCAAAAGAGAAACACATCAGCTTGATCAATGAGTGAAAGGTATAAAACACAGAGGTTACATTTGCTAAACACTTGGGAAAAATGTGTGGTTATTCTTGGGTGTGTGGAGGGAGGAGTTATTTGGGCAGGCAGGCCCAAGGGGCAGTGTCAGGGTTGTCATGGGTGGTTATAGGTCCAGAACTGTGTGGTTTCTGTCCCAGAGGAGGCTGGGCTGCCGTGTCAGAGTGTGCTCCAGCACGCCCTTGGGTGCAGACTTCATCACCGAGTGGGGACCTTGTGGCTGTGTTGGCAGCCACACTGCTCTGCTTTTCCAATAAACCATGGGAGAAAACATCTCTTCTTTCAGCTGCTCACACAAAGCATTCAGGACCACCAGCACTTTCTGCTGTGTCCTTGCTCCATCTATGTGAATGCTGACTGGAAAAAGAACCCCTGTGGGTGCACTGCCTTGTCCCCTGAGCATCGCTGAGCTCCAGGGCACAGGGTCCAGCAGTGCTAACACAGCTGGGCAGGTGCACTCAGAGAATTCAGATACCTTTGTTAAGATTGCCTGCATCCTTCTTCCTTTTTTTTAACATGCTTTCCATTTTTCTGATCATAGTTCTGTGGAAATAGACAGTAAGGATGTCTTTTCCATGTATTTAAGGATGTTTTTTCCATGGCTTGCATAAGAGGAGTTTAGAGGGAAGAAAATTTATATTATGTGACTGTTTTTTCCCAAGGATAACCATTGCCCTTCCTGAAAACATCCCTTCTCCCCTCACCCATTAGGGCTTCCAGAAGGAGTCTGGACCCCATCCTCTCTCTGGGCAGTGGGTGTGTGACCCTTGTGCATGGCACACAGTGCTCAGGGAGGGTACTTTCTAGTGTTAATTAACTATTTGGTGAAAGGGTTTTGAGAAGGAGTAATTGAGAGGACTTGCTGCTGGTCACTGGCTTCTGCTTGCGGGGGCTCCAGGGCTGGGGAATGAGGTCCAGACCTGTGTGATTCCTGTCTGAGGATGGAGAGAAGGAAGTGCCAGAGTATGAAGAGAGATTTTGAAAGGTCTGTAACATCTTCTGCCAACATCTTTCTTGGATCAGCCCTGTGTGAACAAGTGAGAGCCCGGAAATGCCATATCATCCCTGAGGACAGCTGGGCTTGCTGAGGGGCAGCTCCATTTGGGATGGGAGATGGAGGGCTGCTGCCACTGCTAGCTCTTCAAATCTCTACCTGCCCCTAGATGTGCCCTGGCCTCCAGAAGGTGAATTACCTTATCCACACTGTTCCCTCTACCCTCCTGAATTCCAAACTGAGCTCCTCCCAGCATCCTGGGGACCAAGCCATGGATATGGCCATGAAATGCTGGAGCTGGGAGTTGAGTAGGGGTTGAGATGACATTCTGGAAATGTAAAGAGCATCTGCGTGCTGTATCCATCTGGTCACCCTCCTCCACGTGGCATATTACCTGCTCCACCTTGGTCCCAGTGGAGACTCCAGGGACAAGGGCAGGTAATAGTGGGTAGAGGTGGGGCAAGACAAGCAATAGGAGGGCAGTTCAGTAATTTATTTTAGGGGGCAGCTGACTTTATTCTGATAAAACCAGTGCAATGCCAGCAGGCTCCACATTCAGCAAATCCCCAAGGGTGTTGGTGGAGCAGCGCTCAGCTTCTCCTGCAACACCTCTGTTCGAGGGAGGCAGCCAGATGCTGGGCTCCTTCTCCTGTAGAGCTGTACCTGTGCTTTGGAGGCGTGTTGTGTATTTAAGTCTGGGCTTTGCTAAAGGATCCACTATAGCAATCCCTTTTACGTGCCTGGAGTGCCATTTTCCACCTCTACTGGATCATGTCCTGGGTTTCAAAGCACACAGGGAGCAGTGACCCGTTTTATTACATGATCATAACGCAATGGCCCTTCTCTGCTCCTGTATGAATAATAAATAGTAGTTATATTGTTATATTTTTACATGGAGTTCTGCCAGAGGCTCTTTTTGAGTATGAGACTTGAGATTTAGTCTGAGAAAAAGGAAGCAGAAAGTAAGAATCTTGACAGTTTTCTACCTTCTACCTGGCTGTGCAGCTTGTTGAGAGAGGTGCCCTGCAGATCAAAGGGAACCCGCTCCCATTCTCCCCAGGTGCTGCAAAGCTTCCCTTATCAGAGCAGATATTGGTTATCAGGCAGCAGTGCTATGAACACCACAAATGTGCACTTTGCTCTCCAGAGGTTATGGCAGCCAGAAGGATGCCAGATTAGATTTAGGAAAGCGTATATGGATGTATTGCCTTCTACAGCCTTGCACCATTCCTTAAAATCCTCTGTTGCCCTGGAGGAAGACAGAAAGCATGGCTGTGGACAATCACAGCTGTAGAAGCATAATTGCAATTGCTGTCTGAGAGCTGCTTAGTGCTTCTGATAATGCTTGAGACCTACAGCGAGTCACTACAGGATGAAGGGAGAGCTTTTTTGGGGGGAGAAGGAATACAGCACAGGAACAATTCTGCAGAAGGATTGAAAAAAAAACCCCACTTGTACTTTACATTTCACTGAGGGAAAAGGTCTTCTGAGGCAGCATCAGCACAAGTTCAGACTGAAGTCCAGATTTCTTGCTCTGGGATTCCAGGTGTTTTGAAAGAGTCTCTGATACAAAGTCCTATACCATGTCTTCCCCTGAAGGCTGAGATGCCACGATAGCTCATTTCTCAACACAGGCACTGGCCAGAACTACAGCTCCAGTCCACTGACAGCAAATCCCACCAGTTCACTTTATATGTTCATGGGGGTGTTTAGCTTCTGGGGAGGTAAAAGGAAAGGTGACGTCTTCAGGGATGAAGTCTCATTTCAGTGTTGGGATCAACTGTGCTTCAGCAAAACTTCCCTCTAAGCCCCATGCACTGCATAAGAGATGGCACATCTGTGTCTATTTCTGGGGTGATCTCACTAATCACTTTTTAAGAATCCAGAATCCAGGGTTAATCAACATGAGCTGAATTACAGTAAAGTTTCCTAGAGCAGGGGAAAAACCCTGTGAAACTCCCTGTCCTAAAGTTATCATCTTGGATAGTGGGGTTTATCCTCTGCCTGAATTCTGCCCAAATCCTCATGATCCCTACAAAGCCAAGGCCTCTTTCCAAGGAGCTTCTGCCTCTCTGGGCCTTTATCTATTTGACAAGGCAAATCTTCCAATAGCTGATTTTCTGTTTGGCAGTCAAACTAAAGGCTAAAAAAGCATGATACAGGTCAACCCCTAAACCCTCACAAGAATGGGAAAGGAGATTCCCAAGGAGATTTTTTCTTCAGGCACAAGGCCTATGAAGAGAACCTTCACTACCATCTGCTGCCAATGACACAGCCTCAGAACACACAGGATGCAAGTTCAAACCCCTTCTGTTTCTCATATGGAATAATATTTTAAGAGAGGTTTCCTGGAAGCAGTGTCACACCCAGTGTGCCAGGCAGCACCAGAGGCACGGTGAGATGGAGCACGGAGAGGCAGGAGACTGGCTGTGCCTGGCTGTGCCTATGCTGCTCAACACAAAGGCCAGGGCACAGTGGCACCCCTGGGTTCAAAGGCACTGTGCCTAGAGCTTGCTTCCCAAGGGGAATATTTACTTTGGGAACAGCTACTTGGAGTGATCCAAGTAAGACCCTCAGAGTTATTTGCAGAGAGCCCAGCAGACAATGACGACAAGTCCTGGGCTGGAGTCCATCTTTTTGCTGGTGATATAGCTATGCCTATCAAATGTGCCTACAGTGTCAGGAACAGCTCCCCAGCTGACTCTGGATCCTCATCCTTGATTGTTCCCATGGTTTTGGTCAGCACACACCTATGCTGTCCTTTGGACTGGGACAAGCAGCTCCCTCCAGTCATCAAGCAGTGCTGCTCTGGGGATGGATAGTCCTGGGACAACCTTCAAGAGCCAGATGAACAAGATCTGTCTCATTTCCCTGATAGTGTTCCTCCAGCATGGTCCCATGAGCCTTTCCATCCTCCAGCTTTCCTGAATGCTCTCATGCCTCAGTCCAGGGCATGCTACTCCAGCGATGTACTCACAATACAAATTGCATTGTACTATGCAATTCCAGCGCTGGTGAGCCATAGCATCATCTTCGTTATCCTGGGCATTATATGCTGGGATAAAAAAACCACCAAACTTACAAAATTCCTGGTTTCCTCTTAGGTCCATAGGCACAACACACAGGCCCAAGCTAAGCTGGCATCAAGTGCCATTCTACGCTGTCAAATTCAGCCTCCTTTTTGTTGGCTGGCCCTGAGCAGCCAACGCTGCTCTGAAACAGCTGCTCTCATCCACTACCTACCAGCTCCCAGGCCTGCTCTTTGGGGCAGGCAGTTTAGTCCTAGAGATATTTCTGCTCTATCTGGTCCAATAAAGAGTGTATATAATTAGACCCTGAGCAAAAGGATAAGGAGAGCCCCGTTGCAGGCTGTCCTGTGGTTTGGCCACACTCTGAAGATACAATGTGTCAGGTAAATCCTCACTCCAGCTGAAGTTTCCTTTTGAGATCAGCTTAAAAAAATGTGAAAAAGACCCCAAACCAACAAAGAAATCCATTTTGATATTTCTAATTTTCAGGGCTCATTCTGATGAATGATTGCACACCAGCTGGCAGATAGTTTTGGTCAACCAGAAACTGTGCTTTCAGTGAGTAAGCTGTTTTTGGGATATCATTGGCTCTGCTTGTACCCGCTTCCCTCTGCCACATGAGAGGGAAGGGATACAGCAGATCCTGCTTCATCTGTGACCATCGCTGCTCTGGCTCTAATGTAGCCACCAGATGGTTTCACCCTCTGCCTGCTCTTCTGCTTGGAGACATTAAGGAACTTCAGCAGTTACCATCTCTCACTCCGTGCAGATTCTTCCTCAGCTGCACCTCTTCCACTGCTGTAAGAATGGCCGTGTCAAGACTTGCTTATTTCTGTATTCAGGATTTTTAGCTACTCTCATTGGTGTTTCTGTGTCATCCTTTCAGGAAACATATCTCTATGATCCCATCAGATGATGCCATCTGCTGTCTGCTACATTTTAAATGCCCTCTTAAGACAGGTGGTAATGTTCACAGCAATGGTAGTGTTTGTTATTGGGACATATTATCACCGTGGCTCCACAGGTGGCATAGCTGAGAATGGCCACAAGTCACAGCACCATAGAATGGCTTGAGTTGGAAGGGACTTTAAAGATCATTTAGTTCCACCCCCCCATCATGGGCATGGATGCCAGCCACAAGATCAGGCTGCTCATAGACCTAGGGTGTCCTCTGGGGACAAATCACTTGGCCCTGATTTTTACCACCTCCATCCTCATACCCAGCAGCATCTCCCAGAGCCCCCTGGAGCCATCACAGGTGGGTTAAAGTGTGGATGGAGCACTTGTAGGGCAAGC
This sequence comes from Chaetops frenatus, assembly GCA_013400775.1. Lineage (NCBI taxonomy): Eukaryota > Metazoa > Chordata > Aves > Passeriformes > Picathartidae > Chaetops > Chaetops frenatus. Next base: position 62,168 of record VZTR01021707.1, on the reverse strand, counting down.
ACAGCCAGTGAGGGTGAGAGCCATGCGTTTGTGGGGGTGCTTCTTTTAGAGCTGATATATTTTAGCAAGACTTTTACCGTGCACAGCTGGCAGTGGTGGCCAGCAGTCATGGCAGTATCCAGGCTCTGCTTCGAGACTGACAAAGAAACTCTGGGGCTGGCAACAGGCTCCTGGAACTCTTTGGGGACCACCTGATTAACTCTGCTTTGGCTGACCTTACTCAAGTAGAGGACTTGGCCTAGGTGATCTCCAGAGGTACCTTCCAACCTCAATCTTTCAGTAAGACTTATTTAAACCTCCGGCATAAAGCACAGATTAGATATTCAGTTGTATATATTAAAGTATTCCATAAATTCTCAACTCAGAAGAGGAAATTTGTATTTCAAGTCCAACAGTACATTGGTCCTGTACCAGGCTGTAAGGCCAGAGCTTCAGGAGAGTTTTAACAACCTAACAAACCAGGGAAGTATGGAACATGCCATGCAAATCAGATGTTTCTGTACAAAAACCATATGATCGGAAGTTTCTCAAACAAAACAATTTGCTGTGAGTACAGGGTAGAGCCAAGTCAGTGTGATTCAAGTTTTTAGAGTCAGTTTTGTAAAATGTCAGGAGTTACTTAGTGCCACCCAGTGTTGGCAGCTATAAAAAGGAAGTTTAAATATGGTTACAACTGGGTGTAGCCCAGTGAAACAGGAAAAAAACCCCAGCTTTTGCTTTCTGTATCAGGGGTGAGTAATGTCACAGAAGCTGGGCAGCACCAGCATTCAGGGGATAGGTGTCCCAGAGCTGAAAAGAAGTTTAGCCATCTTGTTAAAAAAAACCAAAAACCAAAACAAACTTCTACTTTTTATAGCCACTTTCCAAAGCAGGTACTCAGTTTGAGATGCAGATGGCCTCTTTTGTCACAAGACTTGCTACCCTAGTCTGACATCTCTCTAGTGAGAAAGTTGCACTGACTTTTCTGGTTAGATGTTCAGGAATTTAGATGAGACACAAGTACATAAAATGTGTCTCTTTCCTAGAATAAGTAGAGTACAGTTAAACACGACTCTTTCCCCCCTCCCACCTTTGTCTCAGGTGCTGCATATGACTTACCTTTTCCTTGAAGCCTTTAAAATTATACAGGATCTCATGTATATCAGGCATGGAAATACTTTCCCAGTTATGGTCTTTGGATGACTGAATAATTGCTTGTCTGCTTTTGCTCTTCAAAGGACTATAGGAAACCACAGAACAGTTTGAGTTGGGAGTGGCCTTAAAAGATCATCCAGTTCCAACTCTCTTGCCGTGAGCTGGGACACCTTCCACCACACCAGATGGCTGAGAGCCCCATCCAACCTGGCCTGGAAGACTTCCATATAAAGCTGGTTGAGTGTCATGGTCCCATTTAACGGATGTGGAAAGTGAGATGCGAGCAAGCATTCCTATCCCCATCACAGCCCCATCCCAGGAGAGCTGGGGCCTGGCCAAGATGGGATGGAGGAGATCTGGAGCCAATAACCCAAGTGAGAAAGAGGGGAAGGAAAGAGCAGGGCCCCAAGGTACCACAAACCCACCAGATTCTGGCAGGGTGAGGGCATTCCGGGGTAGTGGCCGTGGCAGAGAAACCCTCCCTCTACCATTTGGGCTCCTTCACTCTGCCCTGAAGTATTCTCACTGCCCAGAGGGAAAGAATTAGACAATAGTTGTTTGAGTGGTTCTCTACTGGTTCTTTATTTCATCCCTAGAAGATGAGGGCCAAGGACAGACTGGCACAGGGGTTTATCTTAGATTGATACAACAAAAAAGCAACAGTGAAGTGAAGGGTGGCTGCCCTCTGAAAAGACCTCTCTTCCATGAGCTGCCACACTGGTGATCCATGCTTATGGGTGTGAGGACGGGTATTTTTTTATTTTTTCTCCTAGCCATGGAGCCATCTATCTCCCAGTTCACACAGCCTATCCCTTGGACTATTGCTTGCTGACCACAAGTCTTCTTTCTCACTTACCTTTTACTGACCTTTGGGAAACAGGCTAGGCAGTGTGGCCACAGGTAATGAGCCAAAAACCCCTCTTCTAGGGCCAATGCTGTTGGGGTGGTTTTTTCTTTTCTCCTGTCCCTTGAGGCTCCTGGAGGACCTGGGAGCTGAGCTAGCTCTGCTGGCTTTTGGGAGACCTCCACGAACATTAATTACATCTGCACGTCTCACTAGGGCCCTACATGCCCTAGGTACTCTCCACAGATGTGAGAATCTCAGTCTTCCTCCCAGAGAGCTCACAGTTTAAAACCCAAGGTGGGAAATTACTAATTCCAGTGATGGCTGCTCAGCCTTTGCCGCAGAAATTCATCAAAAAGAGCATTTTCTCTAAGAGGGCCACAGGACAGTGTGTGCACAGAAGGAGTTGTTAGAGGAAGGAGATCAGACAAATACAGCATTTGTTTTAAAAAAAAGTTTCTGTGTGTATCCTTCCAGTTAGAAAGGTTTACAGAGTCGCTTCACAGTGAGACACAGTGCTTACTTGGGAGGTTTTACAGTCCCAGCAATCAGGGTGAAATAGCAGGAAGGGAAAAGGCAGAAGCAGGAGACCTGTGTCCCTGCCTTACACTGAGTAGCTGTGCTCAGTTTGATGGTCCAAAGCATTTTGAAGCCTATAAATAAACTGGGGACGTTAATGATGCCATTAATCTCTGCTGGCTGCCGTCCCAGCTATTTCCAGTGGCGAGGTTACCTTGCCTCTCCCAGCATAAGGAGGTCTCGAGGGGAGGGTCGGGAGAGCAGCGGAGACGGATGCCGAGGTCCCGGGGTCGGGGCCACCGCCATGGGCGGGACGACACTGCCACCGTCCTTGGCAGCCCATCAGGAGGAGACATCCTAAGCGCCAGCCCTCCTGGCTCCCAGCCTGAAGGGAAACACAAAAAAACAGACGTCAGACAATAAACGACGGGGGAAAGCAGAGTGCTCCCGGCGCTGCAGAGGGAGGCGGCTGACGGTTCCTGCCTGCAGTCCGTAAGGCAGAGATACCCTCTTCATCTCCTACAAGGAGATACCTCCAATGGAGACCCTCAGCTCCTCTGCAGCTGCTGGGAACCTGCTCCCCCACTTCTGCCTTTCCAAGGACAGAAAGTGGCAGAGCTCGGAGCTACAGAAGAGAGAGGGAGCCTGGGAGGGGCAGGCCAGAGCATCCCAGCATATGTGGGCTAGGGCAGGGAATGGCTGGGGTGCAGGTCCCTGCGGGGAACAAGGTGTGCCCTGTGACAGCTTCCCTCACAGGCAGAGGCAGAGAGGAGCTCCCTTTCCTTTCCATCCACGGGGAACAGGAATGTAATACACTGGGATGGTAAAAGGTGCTTTTTCTCCTTCCACCTGTGAGGAGAGGAGCCCCAGGGCAGCATCTTCTAGGGAGAAGAGCAGGACAGCATTTGCCCTCAGTGCTCACATGGCACCTAGATCTGGTTTGCCTGTGGGCAGTGTAGCCCTGAGGTTCATCTTACAAAGGTACCTCTTATAAATGCTTGCCTCATCTTACAAAGTATACCATGCTTTTTTTAAAAATTTTAGTATTTCTGTTACAATATGCCAGGAAAAATTTTTTCCTAACAGTAAATGAGGTTCACAGTCACTGGAAATAGGTGGCTTTGAAAACCATGTCTACACATTGCTTTATTTTGACCTGTCCCCTCAGAGATCCAAGATGGTCGGTCATCACCATATAGGATTTGAGAAATTAATGTTCCTGTACCAGCAGAAAATAACACTGGCCAACTTTTTCTTTTCTATTGTGCAATGAGCTCAAGATGGAGAGATATTCACCAAATAATATTACAAAGGTATTGTTCATACTCTGGTCCTAGGTGACATTTGGCTATTCTAGCTATTAGGACTTCCCAAAGCATTCAGCGGCACAGGACTTTTCCCTAGTCTTCTCAGAAAATACACACTGTTTTCTTTTCTTTGTGTTGCTTAGTAGTGTTTCCTGAATTCTTAATATCTACAGTGGTTTGACTGCCTGTTGCTTATAACATACCATCTAGAAAAAAGGAGAAATTTGGATGTTTTTCTTACCTTATAATAATGATGTTTTAGGTCAGAGGCAGCAATTTCTCTGTGGAAGATCCAACGCACTTGGCTTACAGCTCACAAACAATACAATATGTTCTCTCTCAGGTACTCCAAAGAAATGCATTTTATTAACTTGAGTTTTGCTACTTAGTCTCAACTATATCCAATGGACAATCTGAAGGCACTACTGATGCTACAATGTCCCTGCTGCAATTGCTGCCTGGCATCTTTTAGGGATCTTGGAGGATATGACCATTTGAAGGTCTCTGGAGGCCTGGGTGGCTTGTGCATGGCAAGGTTTTTTCTGCCTCCAGCCACTTTGGCAAGCAGAGACACACCTGGATCCTGCACTGTGTACTCACTCTTTGAAGTGGGACTATGGACTTACATGTCCGTGGCAATCTGGGACACCAACCCCAGTGAAAATGGACAGGAAGTTTCTTTCCTTCTTAATGAGTCTACACAGTGTTAAGCCATTTTTTTGCAAAGCTGTCACAAAGGGTCCTGTCTGATCCCTACGGCCTGTAACTGGTAATTTGGGGAGTCCATCAATCCCACTTCTCTCTTGAGAAGCGCCCTTGCAACCTGCTGATGAAGGCTGGCAGGGAGCAGGCACTGCAGTGATTATTTCACTCCATGGAAGTGTCGGTTGGTCACATGCCCAGCAGACTTGGCAGACTTGGTGCAGTTGTTATTAACTCTTAATCTCTACTTTTGAACTTTTCTGGGTAGTTGCTCGGATGAGAATTTTTTTTATTAGTGAAATTTCATCAGTTGGGTTTGCTTGCCATCCACTAGCTTGTCAAATTCAGAGATACAGCCATCAAAATCTTATCACTCTCAGTAGGAATGTGGGGGAAAAATATCCCCTCAAAGGTGTTCTGTGTCTGGAAAAACTGCATGTCCAATAAGAAACCAGCTAGCAACTGCAGTCTTGCACAAGACACGCAGATGCTCCAGACTGACTTAGACACTTCACTTTGACAAAGTAAGCAGCTTGTCAAGCAAAGGAAGTCACTGTGGCCAGAGTAGTCATGGAAGGTAACTAATTCTCTCCATCTGCATCATCAGTCAAATAAGGATTTAAAATATTGCAAGAGAGGAGAACTAAAATGTTAGAGAAGAAAACATATAGGAGTGAAGACAGCAGCCTGTGATGGCCAAAAATGGAAAACAAATACTAGAAATGTATAGCCCCAAATAAATAACAACCACAAAGGAAGCAGTTTAAGCTTTTTTCATGTGGTAAAGATACAGGCTAGCCTGGTCTCAGGCTAGTAATTTTGTTCTTCCTAGAACAAAACAAAAGGCATCTGTTTATCTTGGCTATGAAGATGTCCTTGTCAGGTGTCAGCAGAGCACTCTCTGGCCAGGTCACCTACCTCCTCCCAGATTCAGAGGAGACCCAAAAACCACTGCACCCAAACACAATGCATCTGTGCATCCTGAGCAGTTACCCCTTCTCTTCCCTGAGCTGCCCAAGTTTTCTCAGAAGGCATATAGACCTTCACCTATGCCTGGAAAATCCTGCTAAATAGAAATGTCACTGCCAGTAGCAGTACCAGGTACAATAATTCCTTCTTGCAGACCCTGCTGCTCACCCACCCCAGAGCCTGGCTCCTGCTGGTGCAGCCCTCCCTGGCACCAGGAGTGAAGTGCCAAGGACCAGGGCCCAGAACGAACCAGTCATAAATAAAATCCAGCAAAAACTTGTTGCTGCTTAGAAAAAATTACCAGCTAAAAAAAAGACCCAACTCAGGGAATACGCTGGTTGGCACACCCATGAAGAGGTGATGCACTGCGACTCAGAGGTAGTAGGGAGCAGCCAGAGCAGGAGTGGGCATTGCTACCAAAGTTTAGCTTCAAACTAAGGCCAGTGTTTACACATTTCCAGGAAGAGGTAGTGACCGTGTCTCAGACAGGCAATAGCTGGAGTGAGGTGGAGCTGAGTCCTGCACCAAGGCTTGAGTGAGCACTACATACAACACCTGACTGACAGCACTGGTGTCTCCAGGGAGGCCTGAGGACTCACATTAATCTGCACACTTAGGAGAGTAAGAAAATAGTGAGTTATCAGAGCAGTCATAGAAATGTGTAATTCTGTCTTGTTCATGTTGACAATTGACACTTATATTTGCCTGTGGGAAAGGGTCCTGCTGCCTTTCCTCTGAGATGCTCAGGTATGAGGTACTGGAAGCTCATTTTTGACTTCCGTAGGACCAGGACAATGCTGTGCTGGCAGACAAGAAAACGACGTGGCTCCTCTGGACCTAAGTGAGTGTTGAGAAGGACACAAGACCATTGGAAATGCCCCCAGCTACATAAGTGTGATATTCCATCGTGCTGCTGAAGCTGCAGAGCCTCCTTCTGCTGCTGCTCTGAGATGGCTGTGTTTGCTGGTTTGGGTTTCCCAGAGTCCTGGAGGAGACAATTAGATGGTTGTGAGATTCAATCTCTAATTGAGTCCCTGTACTGATGAGATTGCTTCCTTTATAATCATTCAGTGGGAACAGGTACTCTTTCCTGTGTACTCAAGTTTTTATGTTTTTCACCCTCATTTTCTTTCCAATGCCCAGAGTCTCCAATTCACTGGATGACAGCTGCAAAAGCCTCTGACATTCGCTTTAAGGATGATTCTTTTCAGCTGCCTCATATTTCCTTTTGACAAGTTCTTCCAGTGATATTTACTGCAACTAATGAATTAACTCACAGCTGGACCACTAGCTAGCCTTTTCAATCCAGAACTGTTTTAAATCTTGATTCGCTGTTACGATTTGTAAATCTCATAGAACTGCTAAGTCCAAGCTTTCCTGTCTCACATGGTGATCAGGAGACTGTTCCCAGCCATGCAAAGCAGCAGTACACAGCATTAGGCACTCAGGGGGACTCTATCTCTGCAGCAGGTAGCAAACCAGCATATTATCCACTGGAAGTAGTTTAATTCACAAGGGAAGTTATTTGGGTAAGTTATTCTGTGTTGCTTTTGCATGGCCTGGTTTTTGGTAGCGGCAGGGCCACACAGTTGGCTTCTGTGGGAAGCTGCTGGAAGCTTTCCCTATGCCCAGCAGAGCCAATCCCTGATGGCTCTGGAGATGGATATGCTGCTGGCCAAAGCTGGGCCAATTAGAGGTGTTGGTAATGCCACTGTGATGACATATTTAGGAAGAAAATGAAAACAAAGTCACAGGTTTTTGCTTCTAGTCAGAGAGGAGAAAGAGGTGAGAACATTTTGCATCTAGTCAGAGAGGAGAAAGAGGTGAGAACATGTGAGGGAAAAAACGTGGCAACAACAAGGTCAGTGGAGAAGGAGGAGCAGGAGGTGCTCCCAGTGCTGGAGCAAAGATTCCTGTGCAGGCCATGGTGAAGACCGTGGTGAAGCAGCTGTGCCCCAGCAGCCCATGGGGGTCCATGGGGGATGCAGAGATCCACCTGCAGCCTGTGGGGATCTACGGGGGATGCAGAAATCCCGCAGCCCATGAGGAATGGGCCCATGCCAGTGCATATGGATGCCTGGAGGATGCTGTGATCCAGTGGGAGACCCGGTGGAGAGAGAGGGCCCTGCTTCCAGGCTGGAGCAGCATGTCCTTGGAGAACTGCACCCCGTGGAAAAATGACTCATGCCACAGCAGTTTTGGGAGGACAGTGTACCTGTTGGAGGGACTTGTGCTGCAGAAATTCTGGCAGGACTGTTGCTCATTAGATTGGAAGCACACTGGAAAAGTTTGTGGCATATTGTATCCTGTGAGAGGGACCTCATGATGTGGCAGGGGAAGGACTCACCTCCCTGAGCAGCAGAACAAAATCTTGGGTGATGAACTGACCAAATCCCCATGCCGTGTCTCCCAGCACTCAGTGGGAAGAAGGGAGGGTGTTGGGGAAAAGATGTTTTAAGGGCTTATTTTAGTTCTCATTATCCTCCTCTGACTTTGTTAGTAATAAATTCACTTTGCACTTCCAAGTTGACCCTGTTGTGCCATTCAAGTGTTTTCTCTCAGTCCTGATATCAACTCATGAAACTACTTTAAATTTTTCTTCTGCCCAGCTGTGGCAGGGGAGGGTGAGTAAACATCTTTCATAGGTGCCTGGCATTTGGACACTGTCAAACCATGACAGTTTGTTGTGGAAACTGTGGGCAGTCACAAAGACATGAGATAAGGATATTAATTGGGAGAAATATTGGGCAAAACAAGTATTAAAACCGTGTTATCAAGTAGAAGGATAGTGGGGAATTTGCGTAATAATTGTAGTGAAGGGTCTAGAGGTGGATTTTTTGTAGTTTGCCACTTTTGTTCTGTATTGTGATGATGCCATTTTTGGATCTGATTTGGGGAACTATTTTTCCTTTTCTTTCTGTTTAGTGGTTTTTGTTGCTCTAAGTGAAGATTGTATGTTGAATGTGGATTATTTTTTTTCTACTGACTTCCACGGTCCTTGCCAATCCTTATGTAAGCTCTCTGATACTGTTAACATTATTAACCAATACCATTGTTATGCTATGGAATTAATGGATTTTGTCATCATCCTGGTGCTAGAGAAAACAACCTTTAGGTGAGAAGCTATTAAAATCTGCCCTGAGGCATCCAGTTCCTAGGAAGGAAGGTGTGTGGAAGAATTTGGGCAAGTTCCTAGGGTGGTTATCACTTCCCATTGCCTGGGACTTTACTCCTGAAGACATAAACAACCCTAATAACCTGGCCCGTGGACTGATGGAAGGGTGTCTTGTTTATCCCCAGGCATGTGAGCAGTTTCTCGCCCTGTACTGGGCCTGGCCTGGGCCTACTGAGCCTCTCTTCAATACTCTCAGAGGACTGGAGTTGAGGCAGGAACCCAGACTGTGTTTGTGTTGCTGAGGCAGCAGCTCAAACCACAACTATGGCTGATACAGGAATTCAAACCACAGCAACAACAGTAATTGCCCCACTAGTGAAAATAAAAAAATGGACAAGGCAAGTTGAAGGCACATACCACCGATTAGTAAGGGATGGGATTAGGCACGATCCTGGGAGGGACACAGCTGGGCCAGCTAGCCCAGATTAGCCAAAGGGGTATTCTATACTGTATGATGTCAGCTCAGATATATAACGCTACAGAAGGGAGAGAAGAACGGTGGGCATTTGTGATTCTTCAATGTTTGCCTCGTGGAGAAACCATTACTCATGCTGAAGCCCTGCTTCCCGGAAAGCGTTCCAAATATTGTGTGCTGATGGGAAGTAGACATTGACTTTTCCTTTTGATTATGCACATGCAGATTCTCACTTATTTCTTTCCTTTCACTGTAATAAAACTGCCTTCTCTCACCCACTGGTTGTTCTCCATTTTACCCTCTTCCCTGTCCCATTGGCAAAGGGAGTGATGGAGCAGCTTATTGAGCACCTGGCACCTAGCCAAAGTCAACCCACAACAGATAGCTGTAAAAGAAAAGGTCTTCAAGCATGTGTGAGGAATTTGCAATGCAACACAAACTGCATTACCCAAGTATCTTGCACAAGTGATATTACATAAATGCACCTTTCTCCACATTATTCTGCAGATCCTCTTTTCTGTTTCTGGCTTCTGAGCACATCCTGAGCAATGACCAACAGCTCAATATTTAAAATTAAGATCCTTATTTGAGTTCCTATATAAAATAAGTCTGATTTGTATAGATTCTGCCCTCTCAAGTCCCAGAACACTTACAGGGTCAGTAGGTGCTCGGCTATCAGGACATTTTTATTCTGTCAACTAACTGTCATTTAGGCATCTGATTTTCAGTGATTTGAATTCCAACACCAAAATTCTGGCCTGGAGGTAAGCAGGAAATTAGAATTTGTAGCCCAGGACCTGTGAGTACACTAGTCATATAGTTGTCTAATTCAGGCTGAAAAGTCAATGCACATGGAGGCTTTTCACTTTTCAGAAGACTTATTGCAAAAGAGGAAGTTATTAATATCAGAGCCTGAACTGACTTGAGAGTCAGACAATATCAAACAGAAGGTCTCTCCCTGTTTTTCTATTTATCTCTTGCTAGCTCAGAAGACAGGAGAGATGAAGAAGCTAAGAGTTCCATAATTTGATGCAACAAGGCAGTGAAATTGAACTGGCAGGCTGTACATCATAACGCAATGTATATGGCATCACTTTCCTCCAGTCTTTTAAGCTTTTACTGTACTTCTAAACAAACAGGGGAGCTATTTTTAAATGATGGGGTAGAACATGAAAAAATAATTCAGTGCAATGGCATGCAGGAGTTTAGACAAAATGAGCAATAAATGAAACTACAGGGGAGGGTAATAGGCTGCCTTGGTGTAATTATCTTAGGAAAACACTGGAACTAAAGAACTTTATCTTGAGAAAGTGTAATTTGATTTTTGAATAACACAGGTCATTAGGACTACAGTTCCATGTCTTGTCTGCATGATGGTTTATCAAAGCAAGGTCAAATTATTTGCAAGGTTCTGGGAGGAAACTCCAGGGTAAAGGAAAAATACTGTACACATTGGCTTACGAACACACAGTGCAGAAATGAGCAAAACTTGCCAGACTTTTGGCCCAGCCTCATCACACCAGCACAGCACACACCAGACTGCATTCAGCTCTCTGTTTTCACTAATGCCCAACACAAAATTTTCTTTCAAACAAGGACAGTTTTAAAAATTGCCCTTTCTAAAAGGTACTGGACACAGCCTTTCCTTGAAAGAAAAGATTGAGCATGAAACCCTGCACTGTGAACAGCCAACAAGCTCAAAAATGGAATGTCAAACTGTTGGGACATTGGGGACAAGGGGTCATTGGGTCTCTGAGCTCTTCTGTGTTTTGTCAGCCACTGTGGAGGAAACAGGACCTGGGACCTGCCTCCCTGGCCTCCATGTTTGCACAGAATTTATGAAAAAACTCATTCTGGGCACAGAAAAACTGGTACTGAGCAAGCAAAATGCAAACCACAAGAATTTTTTTTTTTTTTTACTTATGATTGGACAGGTCATACATCTTAGTGTAACATGGCTGTCCTCTAAAAAATGAAACACTATAAACTGTAGGTGTCAGCTTCCTGGGAAAAGGTTTCCTTTCTTCTGGAGAAACAAGAGATTTCATATGAGGACTTGTTCACTGGGTGTTTTCACTGTTTCAGTTATCTAGATGTTTGAGCCTCTTTTTTTTTTTCCAATCCTACATTGCTGAGCCACTCACAGCCAGATGAAATAAATTCTTAGAAGGAGATCACTCCCACAGAGCCTTACACCTCTCAATTTACTCTGGAAAAACACTGTTTGTACCTGCAGAAGATTAAAAAATAGAGGTGTGTCTTATTTTCTGTCCTTGATAAGGTTTCAGCTGCAAACACAAAGGAAGAGACGCACTTTCTTTCCAGTGAGGCTGCAGATGTTTAACAAAAACATCACAAATTTCATTGCTGCTTAAAGGAGAACTGCTGTACATAACTTGCAGGAACAACTACCTCTGACAAGATTTTTTAACTACAGTGCTGATTTACCCAGTATAATTCTCAGGGGAAGGCCCAGCAGTCAGCTCTCCCTCCAAAACAGCCTCTTTTCTCTACTCAGGCCAATTTAGGTGTGCTGGATAAAGGGGGTTGCAGCTTCCAGGCTCGCAGGTGATCCCTTCCAGGCTTTTGTGATCCCTTGAACTCATGGGTGAAGAGTAGGAGGAAGGGAAGAAGAACTGTATCAGATGAAATGGAACTAGGCAAGACAAAATAGTAGTTATTAGCAAAAGAAAAATAATTCTACAAATAAAGATACAGTTTTCATGTTTAAGCAAGAAATGTGAGAGGTATGAAATGAAGCAGAATTAAGAGAAAGCATTCTGCAGAGTGAATTAGAGGGATGTACAGCACCATATGAGTTCCCTGTGCAGCTCAGGTCAAACGTTGCTTTGCATTTGAAAGTGAGACACACAGAGTGCTCTGAAGGATCCCGTTTGCTATCCATTGCCTACAGTAAGAAAAGTAATGCAGACCAAACCTCTTCAGGGCCTGATATGATTCTCTCATACTGTCACTGAATTGCTCACAGGTATTAATCTCACACAACTCAGGAGTGTGGAAGCACATTCTTCCTTGGAGAATGAGGGGCAAAAGGCAGAAGGATTGGAGCAGCTTATACAAGGGAGTCACTGGCAAGGCAGAAACCTGCATCAGGTGGGTAGATCACCCAATTTCCTAACTAGCATCTGAACTTCGAGACACACCCTCTTCTCCCTCAAAATGTGAGAAAAGAAGAAATAAAACCAAAACCATACCACAGTGGTTTGAGTAATTTGAGAGTCTTGTCTGCAACCTCCCACACAGCAATCACCACAAAATCTTGGATGCTTTCACCGTTGCCATCTTACATTTTCCTCTTGGGCTTTCTGTTTTGTTCTGACATCAACTGGGAGCTGCCTGAGGCAGAAGCTGCTTAAAGCTTCCCCACTTTTTTGCATGTAGTATGAAGTACCATGGGATATCTCACAGGTTTTGACTCTGAATTGAGTTTTTGAGAGTGAGTCAAATTACTTAATGTCGGTTGAATCAGCCTTCTGAAGCTTTTCCACACCTAAGAGCAGCTGGCAGAAGCAGTGGAAGTGAGCATGAGCCATCTGTGCACATTGCTCAGGCTTTACTATTTCTGCTCACACTGAGATTTTTGGTATCAGGGAAATTATTTAGGCTGCAGGAAATAGCTCTTTAGGGCAACAAGATCCGGCTAGGGAGTCTGTCCTTAGGCTGGGCAAGCCTAAAAGATGTGCTTACAGAAGCAGCTTCTGTGTGAAGAATTAGGCCCTGCAAAATTTTTTATGCATACTGATAACCAAAGCGTTTCTTGTGAAGGATTTATGCAATAGATATGTGATTATTTGTTCCTATTCCACTGCTGAATATTCCTATGTGTCTCCTCTCTCACTGCCATCCAAGGCCTTGCTCTGAATATAGTGATGAATACTATTCCTGAGGAGTCTTGGGAGAGAATGCAGAGGGCAGAGATTTGCTTCAAAGGAGATCTTCAAACACTTGTTTGTATTTACAGCACGAATATTCAGCACACTACAGCACAGAGCTGGCTGTAGCTTCAAGGTAAACACAAACGCTAAGAGGTATTAAACACACATAAATATAAACAAGATACCCTGCAGCAGCCTATCAGTTAGGTAGTAATGGGTGGGGAAAGGCTCATTTTATATTTAAGGCCCAGGCATTTTCCCACTGGATTTTGCCGTCTTAGTAACAGGCCATGGAGAGGAAAACTCCCAGGTTTAAAATGACAGGTTACCCCTGTAGCGCAGCAGAGGTTACTCTGAAGGAAAAGGGACTTCTTGGCAGAGCACTGCTAGCTGGCTGTACATCAGGGGAAGGCTCTGGCCCCAGATTATTGCTTGGGTGGAAAAGAAATGAGCAGAATAAGACTATGTCACCTGTTGTTTCTTGAAACTACTCTACCATTGTAGGCTAGAGAGGCACTGAGAAAAAATGACACTTTTGCCATCACCTGAGAGAAAGGTATCATGATTAATCTGATAGAAGTGTGTGATGTTTCTGTCTCCTCCACACTTTGGGGATGAATGAGAAGAAAATTTGGTTGGCTTGAAGTCCCTATATAATTTTTATTGGCATCACTTGACTGCCAGTTCTGGTGTAAAGGAGGGGACAGAAATATGGGCCAGGATCTGTTAGGACTTGAGGCACAGAAGCATAGCTGTTATAAGTAGGCAAAAACCTTTATGGACAATGTCTCAGTACATCTTGTTCCCAGTCTTCCACTCAGTCTAATCCCACTTCCTTGGAGATTTCAACTCAAATGCCATTTGGAGCAGCTCTGTCCTCGACATGGCAACTCCATGGCAGGGACCATAATCTTTGCCAGCAGAGCAGTAAAAGCAGCAGGGTGGGTCACCTCTTCTGTCACCTCAACATCAATTTTTAGACCTCAAATTTCAGAGGCCTAAGTCACAAAACAAACACTAGAAATCAGCCCAAAATAGATATGGCTAGAGCACAAGACCTGAAAATTCTCTAAAAATCCAGTGCAAATCAGTGCCTTCCTCAGGACAGGTAATTTAGGTTCTCCCTGCAAAACAGTGTCAAAAAGAAAAGCAATTTAGACCAGTATTTTTGGCAGTGTAGGAACATCCCTGTTTATTACATGGTACTTACTGCAAGGACAGAAGACTCCATGCAGATCCACATCCACTTTTATGTTTTTGGAGGTGAAGAGAGGTCTTCAGTCTTCAGTCATGTTGAGCTAATGTGAATGAACCAACAGGAATTAAAGCTATGCCCTTTCCTACCTGTTGATACATGGTGAAAGAAAGCAGGTACCTTAAATCAAAGAGTCCAGATGCAGGAAGGTGTCCCAGCTAGAAATCAGAAAGCAGTTTACAGATACTTTGATAACTTGAGCTTTTATCATTCCACAGGCTCCCAAGATCAGATGGTGAGGGCTGGGTAAGTTTCCTAATATGGTATTTGAAGGCAAAGACAATCTACTTTTGCTTCCCACAGGCAAGCTCAGGCAGCTACAGCCTGTTATAAAAAGAGGAGGTTAAACTCAAGTTTTGTAGCACTACATATTTCCATAAAATCAATTCTATCATTAGAAGCTTAGGGGTTGGGGTACTAAATCTGATGTAGGCACTTTTGATGGACCAGTTTTGTCAAGAATACCCCATGCGTCCTATCTTGAAAACTGAATTGTTTAGCTATTAAGAGAGATTAATGTAATCTCTGTGTCTATGAAACTGGATTTTGAGATTGTTTGCTTATTGTACTATCTCCAGTGCAGTAAATGCGACCTCTGCTGCTTTTCACATTGCTATAATGAAAGGTCACCTGTTGTTTGAGCCCAGCATGTGCTGGCATCGCCATCAGGACAAAGTGCCTGGCAGATTGCAGGAGGAGGCATGTAGCTGGCAGGGACAGGGAAGCCTCTGTTCCACAGAGGCCACTGGTGATGTTCTGTGTTATTTTGGAGCCCTCAGTGTGAGCAAACGCAGTTAGAGGGGTATTGAGACAGCTGGAGCAGAGCATACCAGCTAGGAACAGAGGCTGAGGGAGCTAGGTGTATTTAGTCCAGAGACAAGAAGATGGAGGGGTGATCAAACAGGACCCTATTGCAAATCACACCTCTCTCAGGGGGAGACTGACAGACTCTAATCCATCCTGCAAGCAACAGATGGAAAAATGAGGGGCAACAAAATGATGCTGGAGCATGGGAGAAGAGAATGGACATGAGGGGAAACATATCCCACAGAGGGAGTCTCTCCATTCTCCATCTTCAGAGGCCTTCAAGGCTTGGCTAGACAATGCCGAAGGCCACTTACATGTACCACGTTTTAAGCGTCAGGGGGACTGGCACAAGGTCTGGTGCGAGCTGCTATGTGTGTGGGGTTGTACACATGCTCTGGAACCTGAGGAGTACCTGGTAGGTGTTGGTGCATTTTATAAGTACACAGAGATTTACACGGTCTATTTGGTATCTGAATATTTGCTACTGCTTAAAAGACAATGCAGTTCTGATCTAGCTACTGAGAGGAACTTGGGTATTGGTTTTCGAGGCACATGGATAGGCCAGAACACAGTCATAGAATCATAGGTTCATTTATGTTGGAAAGAGTTATAACAGCATTGATTCCAACTATTAAGCCTACAGTTCCAAGTGCACCAATATACCATGTCCCTCAGTGCCACAGCTACATGTGTTTTAAATACCTCCAAGGCTGGTGACTCCACCACTTCCCTAGGGACCCTGTTCCAGTGCTTGACAATCCCTTTGGAGAACAAATTTTTCCAAGTATTCAGTGCAAAGATCTTTTCCCCACTCTGAGACAGGTGTGTCCCTTCTGTCACCAGCAGCCCTGGTGTCATGTAAACAGACTCATGAACAATATCCCACCATTTTGCAAGTGACACCAGGCTCAGGGCCAGGAATTGATCTGTTGTCTCTTCTTGTTTTTCCTTATCATTCCTTGCAGTTGGTTGGATAAGGGAGAGCAGTACCTGTGGCCCTGATACCTTAACGAATTCTCCCAAAACCATGAAGAGTCTCCTGAGTGCCCTTGGACTTCCTGGTGCAACTTCATTCCTGCCTACTTGAAAATCAATAGTGGAGAATAATCCGAGCGCTGTGTGAGGGTAAGAAGCTTTCTCTTCACATCTTTTAATGCATGTCCCAGCAAGGCAGCAGACTTCCTCCAGAAGTTGTTCCAGCCAGCATATTGGGTTTTCTTCTCCCTTCAGAAGGAAGTCACCTATGGCAATGACCTGTCAATTTTTCTTCATGGATGCAGTTTTGACACAGGCTGACTTAACCTTGGTGACAGCCCCATGCAAGAAGAAACATTGTCCTAATTGCATAGTTCTGCTAGCAGAGCCTTGTACTCATACCTGCTCCTGGCCCTACATGATCCTGGTTATATCCATCCATTTTCTCTCGGATTCAACTTCTTTGGAGCCTGTATGCCTTGTTCCTTGCTGAAAGTCCAATGTAGCTTGATCCTGGTTATGAGCATTTGCTCACAAGGACTGTACCAATTACAAAATGCCTGGTTATATTATTAATAATACCCATCCATAAATCTATAGAATTATTCTTTAATGCTGCTCTCTCTTTCGCTAGTGTAGCATGGCTAAGTTATTAAGACAGATTTGTATTGATAAGGCTTCCAGACCAAAGAGTTAGATATTATTTGCCGTCAACACTGTATTGTTGAGAGTATAAACTGAAAATTTAGTAGCCACCAACCAACAACATCCCTTGAGCTCCAGAAAACATGGAAACATTCTTCACTCTGGCCCACTAAGGCTGCCATTTAAATATTTTTTAAATTTAATTAAGCAAATGTCATGATTTCTAACACAAACCGTCTTACACTGAACACAATTTGAGTGCTCATAGCAAAGCAGAAAGGAGCACTGAACCCTGAGGAGTTAGGAATTATTCCCATATTAGGTAATATGTCCACAACTAAATACACACTCAGTTTATCCACTTTCATTATGTCAGTTTAGTGTATTTGTGTAGTAGGGGTGGGTGTTTAGATTAAAAACTCATTTTTGTAGGCGCTACATGAGCAAATCATGAAAGCGTCACTGTTCCTGCACACTCCAGTGTAGTGCCAAAGTTTTCGCAAAGGATAGCAAAAGGATAAAACATATTACCTGTGGGGAGAATGTGCAAATCGATGTGCCCAGCAAAAAACCACATCCTTCAGAGCAGGAAAAATTTGCTTTTCAGGAGAAACTTGTAGGGTGTGAAAATGCATCTGGGCTATGCAGACACCTAATTCTTATTTAAGGGTGGGTGTAGTGTCATTTATGAAATGACAAAAATAAAAAGCGTGAGAAATTTCAATTCTCTCCATCTAGAGAACAAATATATCAGGTTGTTCTACAGTGACCTGCCAAGCTTAAATTTAAAAGGATCAGGCCCTGTACCCATCACAGCTTGCTTTCTGTGTTCCCACTTCCATCAACAGCAGGATCTCCGCCACTGCCATCCCTCCATCCATGGAAAAGGGGTCTAGGAGAAACACTCCTTGCAGACTTCAGACGTGACAATAAATCTACCCATGGTCTGCGGTGACTTTTAACAGCAGCTTGGATTTTCCAAAGAGATTTTAGCATGGAGAAGCCTGAATGTAATTGTTAATGCGTGGAAGTCTCATATAAATGAGTTTGTTATGCAAACAGAGCTCAACCGTTTAGCCAGAAAGCCATGAAGCACTTCAGGATATACCTCCACTGCACCAAGTGAAGGTGGCCTGCAGAGCCCAAAGTGCCCCCAGGGCTAGAATCAGTGTAACTGATTGGTCAGAGGTTGGTCAAAGAGTGGCTGAACAAGATTTGCTCTTTTGCTGCCACGTAACCCAGTGCCAATGCAGGCCCACACCCCTTCTTACCCTCCAAGAACTCCTGCACAGCATTGCACAGCAGCACATGTTAGTAACAGCTGGAAACAGGTGCTGAGGGTGTGGTGTGGGCATATCTGCAAGTGCTCACATCCCCCATCTATGCTGGGACCTCAGTCATTCCTCACTTCTCAGAGATTGCCTCCGAATCTGTTTCATAGCAGCTAGTAGGACCCAAGGGGCAGGTGGGACACCCAAAATATCCTTCAGTTCAGTGCAGGCTGGAAAGACAGCTGAGACAACAAGCAGCAGTGATACCAGGCACTGGAATCTGAAGGTATAGGCAACAGATTATTAAAGAAGTGCCTTTAAAGTGTTTTGGTAAGGTGGCAGTGAGAAACCTTGGCATTACTGCTTTCAGCACAGAGTTCTTATACAACGTAGTATTGTGAAATTTTGAAATATTTGCACACAAATACAGTTAGGAGGAAAAAAAGGGAAAAATTGGCCATATTTGTAAATACATTCTCTTCTGAAAATAATGTCACAGAGAGAACAGGCCTGCTATATTTAACACTCATGCATAACTCCTCACACCTGGCTTAATAATCATAATTAACTATGAGGGAAAGGTAAATAGTCTTCATTCTACATCTCTGACGATAATATTAAGAAAGAGATTTTAAACATGGGTAATGACTTGTAGAGCAGCACATTGCTTAAAACATCATCTATGAGCCAAGGAATACCCCTCAAGGCTGCCATCAATACACTTTTTGCTCTGCGCTGTGAACAGAAACCTTATGTGATCAACAGAGTTATTGCAACAGACTTGCTGTTGAGAGTCTGGAAGCTCATTTCTAATGTGGCACCCTTCACTAAGCTTAAGTTCCTGCATGGCAAAGCTCTGGGCTCATGAGACGCTCACAGCTCCTGGTTAATTGTGATGACCACTCAGGAGAACCTTGATGCTTCTCCCTTCACTGGCATAGAAGTCAGTATAACTTTTCATGGGCAAGTAAGAGAGATCTGAGTCTGGCAAAAGTAATCCTCTCTGTTTTTGCAAGTAGTTCTTGATTTTGGAGAAGGAAATCGGTTGAACTAGTTTTTGTGAAGAGCTTCAGTCTATTGCCCTCAGCAGCTCCACAAGTACAGGGGCAATCCCTGACCTATAGGCCTTGTCAAGAAAACAGAAGTGCATAAGCACCACTCCTTGCAAGAAAAACACCCACCTGCCAGAGAATATAGGCAGAGAGAAAAGAATGGAACTGAAAATCAATTTTATCATAGTTTCTCCAAAAATGGCTGATCTTATCAAAGAATCCAGACTTTCTTTTTAATGTGAAAAGTAGAAATTTCAGTTGAACTCTGGAAAAGAGGAGGTCTATTATTCCTATAGATATCTGCCATCAGAAATGTTCTTCCTGCTGGCATCACTAAGGGAAAAAACAGAGTTATGAGAGGAGAAGGTGTTGTTAAAAGCAGAAAGTAATTTTCAACAAGAAACAACATGCTATACTGATCTGAAAAAACCAAAATTATACTGATTGCTCCTGAATATCACACACTGAACACTATCCAACTAATTGCTTGGGGACCTATGGATAATTGGCATCTCCATGATGATGGTTTTGTGATCTGGCAAAAGAGATAATTCCCAATCATGGGAATAAATTAAAAAAAAGAAAATTTAGAGGTTCTTCTTGAGCAAAAACAAAAGAGTAATGCACAGAGACCCCTGCCTGAGTCTGATGCAAACCAGACATGGTAGATGAAGAAGGAATTTCTGAGTAGCATGCAACAGGAAAGAGTACTAGAGCCCAGAGAAACAACTAGGTTCCCACAAAAGCCATGATCAAAAGGACCAGAGAACAGAAAAGTAAACAAGCTAGACATAAACGTGTTTTGGGCATATGATGTATGTTGCCTGACAATCAGGCACTGGAACAGCTTGCCCAGGGAAGTGGATTTCCATCACTGGAAATGTTAAAAGTCAGGTTGGATGATCCAGTGAAAAATATCCCTCCCCACAGCAGTGGAGGTGGACCAAATGGTCTTTGAAATTTTCTTCCAACCCCAAAAAAATTATCATTTTTTAAAATTTCTTACTTCAGCACAGAAAGCCTAAGATTTTCGTGTTCTGACAGTCTGAACTGCCGTTAAATGCAATGTGCCTTTTCCAAATATTTTTTTCAAACCAAAGAGAATTAATGTCACTAATTTTTTCCCCAAAGAATGAGGCAGCTCAAGGAGTTTGCAATGAGTTTTAGAGATTGTGACTTATTCAAATCCAGGCAATATGAAAAGTGGGGATGATAAAATGATACGTTCAAAGAATTTCCATTCCAACAAGAGGGAAGGTATAGTGGCAAAGTACAGAAGAGGGGAAACACCGGGAAAGGGGAAAAGCAAGAAAGCATGTGCACAGTATTGCCTTCAGTCTCTAAGTTTGACAGAAACAAACTTCCACACCTGTAGAAAAATAGAACTTTTTTCTCTATGGGGGAGATTATATGACTGTTACACGTTTCCCAGTTCAAAAACCATTCAGTGTCTCCATCACCTAGTGATGACTCCAGGTAGAGGCATCTACAGAAATTTCACACCAGTGAGCCCTGGCGAAAGAGTGGAGGGGACACCCCAGACTGCAGGAACAACTGCATGAGCAGTTGAAGCCCATAAGGAAGGTTAGTACATACTACTGGCAACAAAAACGCATTTGTAATTAAAACCAAATCCCAAGAAGGCTGTGTTGCATCAGTTGGAAGCGTACATAGATTTGGGGCAAACTGGGGAGATCTCTAATGTTGCTACTTGTGTCTTCTGCCTCAATAAAACACTGAAGTTATCTAAACAAAATCCTGTGCCATATACTCTGGGATAGCCCTGCTTGAGCAGGGAGTTTGGACCAGATGCTCCACTGTGGTTTCTCCAAAACTGACCCGTCCAGTTATTCTGTGATATTCAGGAATTACAACCAAGGTAGAAAAAGGCATTTCACACCACCTGTTCTTCCTTTACAGGGTGCTGAGGACCAATAGTGCAGCATTGGTTTTCACTCATGCCTATGTAACTACAGGTCTGTGGCTGGACTTCAGGTCAGTAGATAAAACACCTGAGATCATCTGCTGGCCTGGTCCCCAGCAAACTCCACCAGCAGAGAACTGTGTAGGTATCTCAAAGGCTTGCTCAAAGGCAGTCAGTGACACAGAGGCTCCCCCCATTACTCACAGGAAAAACTGAGACCTGAGAAGTGGCTGGAACATGGACCAATATATAGCACATTGCTCACAGGGAGACACTACCAGCAGGGCCAGTTATTTATACTCCCTCTGGAAAAGGGTGTCCCCATGTTTCCCTTACAGGTTCTGCATGGCCCCCTTGATCCCCCAGAGTTCCTGCCTGCCAAAGAGGGAAAGGGCCTGATATCAACATTGTGGCTCCCTAGCATGGGTAACATTTGATGGTTCAGGCTAGAAGCAAAAGGCCCCATCCCATCCAGCCACGAAACATGACCCAACCTATCCACACAGGCAGGGCTGTGCAGGCTGTGAGCAGAAACAAAAGACAGAGCATGAACTGGGCTTGCAAGCTGGGCCTCTTTTCTCTCTTTTTTTCTTTTTTTTTTTTTTTTCTCTGTGGTAGTCTTATCCTTCTCTGGTATTTAAGCAACATTTCCAAGAGGAAGAAAGGCTGGAAGAAAATGAAGAAACTACTGACTTACCATGGCGTGTGGGCCCCTCACCAAGATCTGCAGTGCAGCTAAAAAGGATTTTGCCTGTTTTCCTAAAAAGGTATGAAAATGCTGGCTTTGTGAAAAGATGGAGGAAAGGAGCCACAAGTCGAAGGAGAAGGCTAGGATACGCAGGATATCCTGTCACAAAGTAAAGCTCCTCAGTTCTTCTCTGTCCTTGCCAGGATAGAGAATGGCTCTGACAAATTACATGGCTTTCTAGAGCAGCTATGAATTTTATCCTATAAAAAACCAAGTATCAACAACTTAATCACATGCCTGGGTCACATACAGGCAAGGACAACACAGCAAGGACAACACACAGTAGCAAATGTTGACTNTTTTTTTTTTGCGTGTGCTTGTTTTTTAACATAAAATCCGAGTGAGGAGTGAGAGTTGATTGGGGCTTTCTACTTTTCATTGGGAAAAATAAGAACCTGTTTTTAACAGCTCCTGCCTTGTTTTGCTCTCCCTTGAGGACACGGGGCTCTCCAGGCTTTGCCAGGCTGGTAATACCACAGTTTTTCCAGGACTCACGGGACCAAGGTTGTTCTGCAGCCCAGAGCAGCCCTCACACTTTCTTACTCGGCCTCATGGACAGAGTTGAGCTGGCATGGGCTAAGGGCAGGAGCTTTGGCTGAGTGCCTGGCACAGACGTGAAGAGTTGGCAGCAGTGTTTGGCAGGGCTGTATTTGGAACAAGATGACGGTATCCAGAGTTGTGTGATGTCGGGATCACGGCCCGGGGAGGGAGGCTGTGCAGGGAGGGCAGCTGCGCGCCCAGGAACATGAGTCATGGGGATGCAGCAGGCCTGTGCAGTGCTGCAACACACTGGCCCTGGCTACAGCCCGGAACACAGGCCTGTTGAGGTGGCACACGGCTGACAGTTCTCCCATCAACACCTGCCTCTTCCCACAGCGCTGTGAGGGAAAAGCTTGCTGGCTGGCAGGCATGTTCTGCGGGCAGGCCTCCCTAAGGACAGGCCTCCCTGGCGGCAGGTCTCTCACCCGCAGCTCTGTCAGAACCAGAGGCTCACCACCTGGCCAGATTTTACTGGTCACTGGGGGCGGGTATTTTTTTCCAAAGACACAAGTAAACATCATCTTGTCTGCAAGAGTCTCAAAGTGAAACAGTTTGTTTTAACTCAGAGCAACCTCTGGGTTTTGTACTGTTCTGTCTCCACCTCTATTCAGAGACCCCACAGACTCAAATCAACAAACGAAACTCTTTTTCATTCTTTACAGTTTTCAAATGAAATCCCGTCTTTACCTATTTCTGTCATGCAATATCTTGTTACATATCTGCATGTCTCACACTTGTGATCCAACAGTTCTGTTCACATTGGGCATAGATCTTTGCAATGGGCCAAAGTAAGAGCAGGTTGGCCAATGATCTATCTGCCCCATCCCTCACAGGGAGGGCAGCACACCAGCTCTCCCAAAGCTTTACTATCTTACTCCACGCAGGGTTTATGTAGGTGCAGCCCTTTGGGTAAAGCTTTACTGATGAATCTCATGTGCACATATGTAAAACAGCTCAAGTGTACATATATGAACGTGGGAGAGCTGCATGGAGCCAGGCTTCTGCCTCCTCACACAGCACAACAGCTCAGCTGGCAACAACCTGTGGGACATCCTTGACTCAGTTCTTTCCTTTTAACACCTCTGGTACAATTAAAGCAGTGTAGACTCAAATGTGGCTGCAATGATGCTGCTAGAAAAATACAGGAAGGGAAACTAGATTTAACAGAGCATTACCCTTCATATTTGCATAACTGTTCGCACTGGTACCTGTGCCAGCATCGATTTCCTTGTGAAAATATAAATTATACCCCCAGGTGAAAGTGCTCCTGCACAGGCACCTCGACTGTGGGCAGAAAAGACCCATGTGCTACTCAGTGTGAACAGTTTGGTCGTGCCAAGCATCCTTCTGGTTTAGAGGAGAGAGAAATATAGAGGAGAATATTAGCTTTTCTTTTAAAAATAGCTTGTTCTAAAGAGCATCTTTTTCAACTATGAGAGACTAGAACACGGAAGAATTAATAACCCACCTGGTAATATTTTGTATGGAAAAGCAGTACAGCCAGCCAGTTTGGGGATTTTGCCAAAGAATAATCAGACAAGCCTTGCTTGATACATTTGTGTGTGTGGCAGATTTTAGAGCCCAGCAGGATTTCCCAAAGCTGAGGTGCTTTTAAACTGCCCGTGTATGTGCCTGGCTCTTATTGCAATCCTGGCTTTTTGCTAAAGTGATTTCTGTTTGTGAAGGAGTGAAAAAGTGAGGATCATTACAACATGGAAGGAGCTCAGTTCTTGCTTGATAGAAGTCTGGAGACATAAGATGGGGCAAAACAAATATAGAAATGTATCGAAATATGGGAGCTGATAAGGAGATGGCATGCTTCTGAAAATTTCAACTATTTAGTACATGGTCTGCAGGCAGTGGGACAACCCTAATGCAGAAGTAGGGGAACAAGGATGTAGGAGAATAAGAGGTTTCCAGTAAGACCTGTGTGTATCTCCCACTCTGAAGAAATTGCACATCAGCAGATCTATATTCTGACCATGGAGAGGTAGCTTCTCCACAGCTGTAATTCTGCTCTTCATCCTTCATGGTGATGAGTGACCATACAGCCTCAGGAACAGTAGCACAGTGTTAGAAATTGTGAAGTATCAAAAGTCAACAGCACAGTCTCTGCTGTACTATCTTCAATAGGAGAGAAAAGCAGTTCATTGAAAAGGTAAAGATGGGAAAATCCATATCCTTCCTTGCCCCACCAAAGTATTTTTGCAAGGTACAAACCTAGTTCTAATTCAACTATCCCACTACCTGAAGGAGAGAACAAATGATCTCTGACATCCATGAGGCACCCCAAGCAGCATTTCCAAATGAAAATTTATGCTGTTTTAAGACCCTTATTTTGGAGTGAGGGCAAAGAGAGGAGGAAAGATGAAAAGTAAGTTCCATGGAAAGCTGTCAGTCTTCATTGAATCTAAAATGGATTTTCTTCAAAGTTTGCCAGCCAGGCATTTTTGTGTGGAAAACAGTAACAGTCCAGACTGGGCACTGTACAAGTTAAAATACACACCAGTACTGGATAGGAATTGTGTTAGGGGTCTAGATTTTTTCACCTTAAAATACCTGCCAAAGAGTTCCTGATATGACAGGACATGGGACCTCACAGCAGTTGTAATTTTTCTACAGCACATTATAGACCTGGCTCTGGGTCTCCAACTGTGCATCTTCAGGACTTCTGAGAGGTGTCAGTGGGTTCTGGAGTGTAACTTGCGCTTTACAGTCACTGAAGATTCAGTCAGTTCACTAACTGCTGTCCCTAGACAGGAGTTTGGTTATCTTGCTCTGAGTTTGAGACCTGCATTTGGAGAGATGCCTTGTTCCCAGCTCTGCATTTGCAGAACGGGAGTGGGAAGGAATGGATGGGGGAGCGTGGTTTTTCAAGAGTGTTAACAGGACTATTTTGTTCAGCCTCTTTCTGAAGAATAAATCCATGTCTAGCATGAATACAGGCAAAGAATGTGCAGGAAACAAGATAGGAATCTGGACAGTCCCTAGACTGTGGTGGAATTTGTCATTTGCTAGAATTTAAGTATTGTTACATTGATATCTATCAGGGTTGGCATTGAGGAAAGAGAATGGGAGCACGGTTTTAACTTGGGAGGTTTCCTCTTACCACTGAAAAGAGCCAGATTTTACCTTGCTGTACAATCTCAAGTGCGTTAAAGAGAATGTTGAGTTTTTTAGCCCTCTTCAAACTCCTTCTTCAACACTTGCCATGGTAGTCTTGGAGCACCACCCTTTTTCATCTGTTTCTCTGCAAACACGTGCCCATGCAATTCCTCTGTGCTTCACTTTGTGCTGGATGTGCTGCTGTTCTTGGTGAATCAAATCCAATGAGGCATCGAGATGACCTGACTTTTGCCAAGGGAAAGCATGGTGCTGAAACTCTTCTTTCGTTCTGAACCACGGGGAAGTCTTTATCCAAATGGGTTTGCTTGCCCTGCTCCAGCTGTCCGAATCTCGCATTGACGCTCATGAAAATGCACACTTCATGTACCTCAGCAAACAGGACTTTGCCACCCGGGGCGGCTCTGAGAATACCAGATAATTTCACTCTAATGTGGAGATAGAAGCCTGTGTTTGCATTCTTACCTGAGACACAGCATAAACGTTGTATTTCTGGTTTCATCACAATACCAACTTTATCAGCCAGAAGAAAGCTGAATGCCAGTTTTTCCAAAGAGGGTCACAACAAGCTTGGCCAGAGCCTTGTCACAGTTAGCAGATAATAGCCATCAGTTCAAGCAGTGTCTCTCTCTTAAACACATAGAACTCCTCAGTATCTTTTTGCTTCTCTACTGTCATGTTCCACTAGAGCAGAATGATGTCAGAAAGGGGACAGGATGCAGTAGAGCTAGTGTATATATGTCTCTGTGTGTAGCTGTGTATGAAAGGTGGGATAAGCACAGTTCCTTCTTTTGGACAGTGTAAAGCTAGCATTTTTGCTGTAGTTATTTCCAAAGGGTAAAGATAAGGAATAGCAGAGCTGTGCACATTGTGTCGTCACTGATGCGGCAGAAGAGCAGGTCTCAGTTATGCTCTTAGCAGATCAAAGCTGCATTCCCTGGTGGAAGCCAAGTGAAAATTTTGTGCCTGTTTGGCCGCCTCTCATTTATATAGGGATAAGCTCAAGAATAACCCAGAAGCCAACGAGAAGGAGGAGACAAGGAACATATTGACAAATTCCCTGAGAAGAGAAGCAGATGACACAGAGGAGCCAAGCCTATCTCTGTGTCCAAGTACAGAAGTATTCCAGCTTGCAGGGATACAGCATCATGTGATCTGTGCTGGATACTGCATTAGGTCAGGAGGTCTAACGGAGAGAGTTTGACTGCTGGGAGAATGATGGGAGGTTTTCAAGGAGCAGTAAAACACATAACTCTGAGAGGTACGATATGGCCTCATATAAAACTGTGAGCAGACTGGGGTTTTAGTTGCTCTTGAAGAGCTAGAACATACCAGCCCAGCAGAAAACTAAGTGTTTTTTCCCCTGAGAAAGTACTGGAAGTTGGTGGCTGATGTTTGGGAAGAGGGTAAGAGAGCAGCAGTTATATGAGTGAGGTGCCATTGATGAACTCCCTCAAGGCCTAGCATGTCCTCCCTTGTGTCTGTGTGTCGAAACTTAGGGAGATGATTCTCTCTTCTTTGTTTTTAAGGCTAGCAACTTAAGCAGGTGTAAGCACATCTTTCTCAATATTGTAGTGATGGCAAAATGGTTTTTTGAGAAATGGGGAGTAGGAAAGTTGCTGCGATGTTGTGGTTTCAAACCCACACAGAGCTCACAGCCAAACGTGTTAAAAATGATACAGGATCCTCATTGTTCAGAGAAGCTGGATGCCATTGTAAACAGCCTATGGCTGATGTTAAACTGGGAGATTTGGTTCATCTATAAGAGAGCTGAATCAGAATAAAAAGAGGCTGTTTCTACACAAACATGCTGTTTGTGTGTGGTGCTTTTACATCCTGTCTACCCTGAACCGCAGAGATCAGCCATCAGTGCATGCTACAAAATGGTTTGGAAAGTGGTCTATGCATTTCTAAGGTGTGAAGTTAAGTAACAGGCAGCTGGGAACAGATGTTATGGTTTGGGGATCCCAGGGTTGGGAGGATACCAGTGGGGTCTTGAAAGATTCTTGGCAGGTAGCTCTGGGTGAAGGAGGCATCTCTACAAGATGGTCTTTAAACACTGCACGGGCAGAGATGACAAAGGAACCTGACCTTTGTGTGATGGGAGGCATAAGACAGTGGGAATAGTAGGACACATGCCTACAAAACACCTAAAACAACAAAACCTACACTCCTCAAGGGACTTCCTGTAATTCAAAGGAGGATTATTTACTAAGACTACCTTTTTTTTTCTTTTAAAAAAAAAAATTTGTTCTTCATCAAAAGACAGTGTAAAGCAAATGAAAAAAAAAAAAATCACAGTGCCTGGAAGTACAGACCCAAACCACATCCTATGAGAACTAACCTGCTTGTATCTTTGCATCCAAAAATACTGGTACATTTATTGCCCAATAATAATTCCCTTTGTCTCTTCTCATGTGTGCTGCATGCTTGAAATATTAAAGATGGCACTGTAAGTCTTTAAAGCAATGTTTGACACCAATTTACTAATTAACTTTCAAATGCAGGGCAATGAAAACCTTTTCTTAAGGGCATCTTTGTGTTCTGTTTGTGACAGTTACTGTTGTTTTCCCACCTCCCCTGAAGGGTTGTTTACAATACCATCTCTTCCCTTTAATCCTTTTTTTCTTTCATGTCTAACAAACAGTGCTAAACAGAACATGGGGGAAAAAGCAGATTTACACATTAGAATTATCTATAGTTAACTGAAGGAAAGCTTCACAATTAGAGGTCCCATTTTGTAAATTAATGCTCAAGAAGCTTTTTCCAGTGTTTCTCCAGACAAGACTTCTGTTATTTCAAGCTCGATGTTTGTATGCATAGTAACTCAGAAAAAGTGTTTCTGAGTTGATGTGCAATCTGTGAAGAGATTGAGCAGTAACAGGATTTTCCTTATGAAATCCTGTGTGAAGTGATGCCTTGAGAGATACACACAAGAATGTGGGCAGTAACTAGATGTTGAGCCTTGACAGAAAACATTACTTTTCAAAACTAGCTGCTGTTTCTGCAGGTTATTTTTAGTTTCTCTTTATTTCTCTGCCTCTTTTGCCCTGGTTCTGAGCACTTTAACACTGTACCTATATTTATAGCCACAATTCTTCCGTGGGGTGATATGGGACTCCACATTACAGAAATCTGATAGGCTATCGTTTGATGAGCATTCTTTCAGGAGCAGAACAAACAAAAGCATTCCCTGATTTCCCCTTCCCTTCTCCCACCACTCACTCACCCTTCAGCTGTGCCAGTCTCTGTGCTGTGTGGGAAATAAATCACAGAATATATCCACGCTAAAAATAGCAGGAAAAGAGAGAGAAATGAATTCCAGGACCTGGACTAATATCCTAAGTGTACATCCAAAACGGATACCACAGAATATTTTAGCTCAGATTCCATCCATCTGTCCAGGTCCATCTATAATTTTTACCTGATTTCACATAAGACTGAAAGGAAAAAATTCAAAAACTACCGATCTCCTCTCTAAATTGTGTGTAACCTGATTGCTGTGTGAGGGGTAGTGGCCTCAATTAAAGAAATGCACCCAGCAGTCACCTGGCTAGTGAGTAGGTGCGCAGTGGCTGGCCACGTATGCATTAACTTGTCAGCCTGCATATATGGACATGACTGTATCCCAGAAAAGGGTCTTACAGGATATAGTAAAGGAAGAGTGTGTTTGTTGCAGCCATTTTAATTTAAGAGGAGGGGAGAGAAGGGAGTTGATATGAAGCAGTGGTCAGAGACCCACAGGAAACCAAGAACCATTACTTCCATTGCTCACAAAAAAAAATTTGTGTCAAAAAGGCCTGAAATTGTATAAAATAAGGCCTCTTCTGTGCGTGAGCCCATAAATTAAGTGAGCCTGTAAATAATACAGTTTGGGAGGAAGCTGAGACCTCAGCCTCACTTTCTTCTTTAGACTTCAGCATCCACTTCTGCTTTTAGCACTCAAGCACCAGCGGAAAAAACAGATTCTGATTTCTTTCCCATACTCAAACGTCACTTAAAGCCTTTGTTTCTCCTGAATAACTCTTTTAAGCACCTGCTTCATCTCTGTTCCTACCTGCCTTCTTTCTAATCTACAACAGCTTTCCAAGAGCTCTGCTCTATTCTTTTCTTTCTTATCCTTCATGCTTCACACCTGACCAATGAATGACTTCAAATTTGGTACAGGGCAGTACACAAAATATTTAGTGAATTGTATCTAAAGATGGTGAATATTTTGGTGCAAACCAAAGCTAGCTCATCCTGCCCACCCCTTCTCTGGGAAAAGAGACCTTGAGTCTCCTCATTGCCTTTGGTGACTTGCAGAGGGGACTGGGTGGGATGGGAGCCACAGAGTGGAATATACCATGAGACACCCTATGATCCATGGCTGTAGTCCATGGAAAGAAATTGAAAAATCTTTATATAATCATATAGTTGCACGTGTAGGATGCAAGCGAAGCTGTGTGGCTGCTCGTAGTGGACTGTGTCTCTGCTAGAAAAACACATTCTCTTTGCCAGGAGAGTGTTCATCTGATAGAAACAGTCTATACATACCATTTTTGTCTTCCTGAGTAAGAGAAATTATCCTATCCCTAGGCAGGTCTTGGGTTTCTCCAGGTGAAAAACCAGAGGTTTTGAGCAGTTCGGGATTTTCCTTGTGTGGGAAATACTTGTGAGGCAATAATCCAGTGTATTGGGCTGCATGCCATCCCTGCTGCAGACACTCAGGAACATTACTTGGAGTTGTACCCAGTGTAATTTGTTTGCAGGTACTCTGGTCTCACCACAGGTATGGAGCAAGGTGTGATGGGAAAGGACTAAAGACAGCTCCCATGGAACATGCCTGTGTTAATTCTCTAACCATTTGATACCTCTGTGTCTTCTCCAGTCTGCACACTGAGGGAGCATCTAGGGCTCAGCTAATCACCTGCAAGAGATGCCTCTTCATATAATTTCCTAGCACTGATTCCACTTGCTAAACTAGCTTCTGTAGGGAATTTTCTTTGCCAAAATTGAAGAATGTAGAAGTTTTAAGGTGCCACTGGGGACCTGTGAAGAAGATCAAACGAGAAGCTAGGGCTCCCTTGCTGGAAGGGAGTGTTAAAAAGACCCACCCTCTCTCCTCACCCAGACACAGCAGCATGGGATGTGCTGGTGAATTTTTACGAACAGAGAACGGCCTCACGCAAAGTGTACAAGCCCTTACATTTCTGTAACGTCACTCATGTTAAGATCTTGCATTATTCTTGGCTAAATACAGAATTTGGGGAAGTGGTGGCACAGGAGAATGATCAGAAAGCTGGCAGAAATTGTGTAATTGGTATATCAAAAGTTTATTTGCTCTCCTCCAGTCACATTTTAACAGTACCCATTTTATTCTACATGTCAGTAAACAAAATTTTTGCTGGTAAGGCTTGCCTTAAGCAACAAGACACATTTGAACAATAAAGAACTAAGAGCTACATTTTCATAAGTGTGTGTGCAGAAATGCCTATTGTATGCTCTATATGCAGCAGGTGGTCTGGATGTGGCAAGTAGCAATGGGAGAGGAAAAGGGGAAGAGATGGAACACGTGCAGGAGTGAAAAGAGAGGACGTAAGCTCAGACCAAATTTTGTGCTGTGCAGAGGCTGAGCCTTTGAAATGCCTTAAATAGCAACCACCTTTTAAGGAGGTCTGCACTGTTGGGGCATGAAGATAAGCACTCCAAATTTTGCAACTGTAGAGCACACAGCGTTGCAGAGTGTGTATGTATATACAGAGCGCATGACAAGTTCAATCTGACACGCCAGACATGTGTACAGTCAAAGGTGTGCATAATTTAGAAGTCTCAGCCTCGCTGAAACACCAATGACTTACCAATAAAACATCAGGAAATGATAAGTCAGGGTCAGAAATGTCTGAGAAGTCCACACAGCTGAAATATATTTTGAGCAAGAGGAATTAGCATGAAGAAATCAGATTCAGATATTTAAAGCTGATTTTCTGAACCAAGTTAACATAATGCACAATGTGTCTTATGTAAAGGTTCAGATGGTGCAGATGGGAAGCCCTTCCCATGATTGTGAAATGCAGCAGTTTGCTCTACTTCAGAAGGTTGGGACGGACATATCTGCCTCGACATGAACAGGCTATAAATGATGAATTCAGATTACAGCCTTTACTGTTCCAGTCCACTTGTACTAGTTCCCCAAACCACTAACACAGAAAATAAGACTTGCAGCAAGGCCGTATGAAGATTCTACTTTCATATTATCTGGACTTACTTTCTGTCTCTATTCGTCTCCCAATGGATTGAAAATATTTACATCTTTTTTCAAGTGGTGAAGCACCCTGGAGGTCAGCACCCCTTGCTTTCTTAATTTCATTGTATATAAAATAACACCTATTGAGCTAGCGAGTATCTTCAAGGAAAATTATACTCTCTCAGTCCATTCTACCACGTCTAGAATCTATGGCTGTAGAAAACTGTGGTTTTAATCTGTCATTACCATGGGAAATTCACACTTTAACTCATCCTCACATATGAACAGAAGGAAATCTTTACCTGTATGAATACAGACCATCTCCACAACCACCTGTGTGGGACACTATAAGTCTGCAAAACTAGCAAAACTTTACCACTATATTTTTTAATTCTCAGCTGGATTTATATTAACATAAGGATACATATGTGTTGTCTATACTTCTTCAGTCCAGCAAATAATCCAAGAATCCAGCAGTGCCACCTGTAAACCATACCTTGCAAGTAATGAAAATTCCACAGGTATGAGGTATTTGCAGAATGACAACTTGGGTATTTTTGTGGATTTGTGAAATTATATAGCAGGTAGGAGTGACTCTTTCCTAGGACAAAGTCATACAGTCATCAGTCCTTGAGTGAGAAACTAACTGGAGATCAGCATAAATTCTTTACTGTTCTATGCACTGTTGGTGGTGACTAGTTCTGTATTGAGTGATATTGTACACAGAGAAATATTTGAAAATACACATATTACGCTCTCATATCTTAGACCTTTTCCCTACTCTGTTCATACACAATTTCATGGCATCTGGACATGCATTCTACAGCTATATGCTAAAGATATCTGGTACATTTCTAGTGAAGCCAAAGACAAATGTGACACTGATTAACATCATGAACAAAACAGACCAGGGTGTGTTCTCTCCCCCATCAGCAAGTGGCAGAGCAGAGGTTTTATACTTTTAAGCTATTCTCCCAGAGCCACCTCCAAACAAAAAAGGGTGGCCACCATAATTAACGGCATAACAGAGATGGGTCAGAGGCAACAGGCAGAGCTGTGCCAAGGGCTTATGGAACCTGGGCCCTTTCCTGTGGGAGCTGCAACAAAGAAAAAGCCATTTCTTTCACTTTATCCCCAATACTTGCTGACTTCAAAAGACCGTGTGTAAAATTTAGCATCTTCTGTAAATTGAAGTGGAATTGCGCAACCTGGGTTTTATGCCCATTCTATGGGAAGTTTTTTGGGGTTTGCTCTGTTGCTGAGAGCTTGAAATTTACCTTTTCTGTGTCCTTTTCAGACATGCAACATGCAAACTCAGAAATTCTCCAGAAATGTACTAAAACGTTGGGAAGAAAGGACATTCCTTACCACCATTAAGCTTTTAGTGTGCTTACTCAACACTGAAGCAGCAGGGGCAGACCTGGGCAAGGACTGCCCATAACCACATCCTGCAGATACATACATTGATGGTGATGGCTACATGAAGTCCAGGTGTGCAGCACCCATCCTACCTGGGATGCTACCTGACATAGCCAGACATCAGAACTTAGGGACTAGGAAGCATGCTGGGGCATTTTTTTTTAGTTAAAACTAGCCAGACTGTTGCTGCCCCATAGAAATTGGTCATTCACTGCTAGTTGTGAATGTAGTAGATAGGGACATTTTGCATGCTAGGGTGGCATGAATCCCATGTGTGCCCAGCATGGAATGGGACTTCTAGGAATGATCACTTGGAAATATATATCAAACGCATCCCTGATTTCACATATAGGACACATGGGAAGGCAAGACTTGCTACCCATACCTGCCCACAAGCCCCCAGTCCTGACATCCCCTAGTCACATGGCACCTTAAAGTTACTGGGCATCTCCTAGCCTTACAGCACTCCAACATATCTGCCGGGGAGAGCAGATGGAGCCCACGGAAATATACCACCCTGCTGCAGCTCTGCACAAGAGCTTTGGTTGTGTCCAGTGTTTCTTCCCCTCACCCCGTCAGCAGAGAGTGGTGCCAGCCACATTGTGACGAGAAAGATATGACTTAACTTAAACAAGGGAAGAATTTTATCCCCTTGGCTTTCCCTTTGTTCCACCCATATTGCACCTGCCATTATAATGACTAAAATTATCCAGTGATATCGTTCATGCCCCTTAGGAAAGCACAAACCAGGAAATTCCCCATGGAAATTTCCCGAGGAAACAGGCTTTCTAGGCTCTCAACACCTAGAAAAATACCTGTGACGGGTTACTTCTCTCCCAGATATTTTATCAGGAACATCAGGAACATCATTTTATCAGGTCATTGAATCAGTGATTCACTCCCCACTCAGCACTGGCTGACTGCATTTTTTGTGCCTTGGGATAAGAATCATGTTATTCTTTGCTTGGGTCCAGGACACTTCTGATATGTGCTAGAATATCTCTGACTTGTTAAAATTAAGATTATTCCAAATTTCATGGGAAAAGCATTTTCATACCTCGCCTTTTTTACAGGGTACTTAAGAAGGGTCCACCCAAATCACCAGATCAACAACAAAAATCAGTAAATGCCTTAGCATGGTGATTTCTTCGCCTGTGTTATTATCAAGCTTTTTTACAGCTAGCAGAGCAGGAGAGAAAAGTAATTTATAGTATGTGCTGTGGCACTTCTCACCTGAATTTTAGGAGTCAGCAACTTTCTTAAACTCTCGACAATGCTTGCAGACACGGTTACGGATGTCTCTTCCGCCTACTGCAGGAAGCTGGTCAGTGTATCAAATATCAAAGTTTTTTTACACAAAATCAAGAAGGTTACATACAGTCAAAAAGTAACTACAAATTCTATGGCTGAATGCAGGATTTCCATGCGTTCTTCTCAAATTTCACCATAAAACCTTTGAAGAAATTTTTAAAAACTCAACGACTTGCTGCAGAAATACCCAGATTACTCACAAGCTAATCCTCCTGTTGCAGGAAAAAATGCGCTGTTATCAAGATGTCTGATATGACTTTGTAAGGTGATTTTATTGAAAAAAGCATTAGAGAATAATTTAGAGAATGTAATAACCTTAAGTGGCTGTGCTTTAGAAGGCTTCTCAGGAGTCTGTAACATGAAATTGGCATGAATTGCAGGGAAGTCACTTCTCTCTGCTACACACAGAGCATCTACAGAACAGGCAAGATATTTATCAGGAACTGAAGTTCATTGAATTAGCTAATTCTTTCAAAAAAATAAATTAAAAGAAACCTTTTAAATATATCTCAAAAAATCAAACAGATAGCCAGCACTTTTTCAGAAGTTCCTGAAATTATTGTCCCTGTGATAAAACGGAGCTAGAAAACACTGTTGAGGACCTTTTGGTCAATTCTGGCAGTTTAGATGCAAATCTGAGAGCTGCTGGAGTCACTGCAGCAGCAGTGCAGTAGGACGAAACACTTGCAGGGGTATTCAAGATAACATGACTGCCCTTTCTTCTGACTTCTGCACTCAACTGCAGATTAAAAAATCAGAGAAAAGTCAAACCTGTGTTTTAAATTGTTTTGTTGTTTCTAGTGTGCTCTTGCACACAAACAGGATTCAGGAGGATTTTGGCTTGATTTCGTTTCAATTCTTCTTCCCTGCTCTGTTCTGTTTTACTATTGTCCAGCTCCCTGTACAAACAGGATCTTGCCTCAAGAACGTTCTGCCGCATCATCTTCCTTCCTTTGTATACACGCTTCTCCTGCCTGTTACATACCACGTGGCTTCCTAGGGCACTTCATTTCTCAACACTAGCCAAAACAGGAACCAAAAGCAAAGCAGCAATATAATGCTAAATTCTCACCAGAGTTAAAAATGAAATCTTGAAAGTTTCCTATTCAAGATGACTTTTCTGTTAATGGATTTTTTTCTTGTTTAGTGCTCTGCAGTATACCAGTAAATAAGGTGCTTGCATTTATCTGATTCAAATGCCTCTCCTGCAATGTTTGAAAAAATGACCCATGCTTTTCCTTCTGTTATTTTGGGGTTCAAAAGTGAACCCAACTGAGCAGAGTGCACATTGCTTCACTCTTCACCTATTTTCTCCGATTTTTGAAGGTTTTGCCCTATGTTTTTTTGCACTGACTTGGTTCAATGGTATGTATACATGGACAAGAGAAAACCACAGGCCACAGTACATATTGCACAAATGCTGTAATTATTCTGAGGCCTGAAGAAAAAAAGAAGGAAGATTGATGCTGCTGGTTTGGCAGGTGATAGGCCTTTTTCACAGACACATCTCTTTCACAGCACTGGGGTGTTTGGGCTCCTGATGAAGCTATGTCAGCTCCCTGGTTAATCTGTGCTTTGAGAGTCTGCTCTCTTTTTTTTTTTTTGTGGGTCAGGGTTGTAAAGTGAGGCGATTCCTCCCTGCAAACTGTCTGAGAGTGATGCTGCTGCTGCAGCCACGCCAACACGCATGAAATGGATTGGGTTAGAGTACAAAATGGGTGAACAGCAACATGTGAGCAAAACAAGCAAACACGACAAGATCCATGCAAGGACCTGATGAAAACCATTTGGATGCTACCACTGTAACTTATATAATAGTGAATTTTCTAATCCCACTAGATTATTTCTGGTGTTTTGGGCAACCCTGTTAATGATCCTATTACAGTTTTGAATACACTGCTTCATTTGGCAGGATGTTAAAGCTCATTCTCTTTGATGTCTTGTACCATATTTGAAAGCACTTTTCAGCATTTGATTGTTAATTATCTATGCAAGACTATACCTGGGATTCCGCCTTTAAAATAATCTAGAAAGAAGCTGTCGTTTTTATGGCTAGATCCTGCTCTGCTAAACACGTGTAGGGAGGAAAAAAAGGATTTGCTTAATATCCTCTCCGGCAAGGATTCTTTGGGATAAATTAGTGTTGAGACACATTGCTACTTTTAATGACAATAGGTTCTTTCTCTTGTAGTTCATGGCCAACTTTAATGAACATTTATCAACTTAATTATCTTTAAGAGTGCTACTCCTCTGTAACAGATTGCTGACATTGGTCAGTGAATTCAGACATTACTGTGTGAAGGGCAGATGTGCAGAAAAGCAGAGACTGAGATATGTATACAGCTGCCCTCATTTCTGTAAGAAATCAACCTGAAGCTATTTCAAGTTGAAGGACAGTTTTATTCCCTCCCAACACACTCGTTTGTACATCTCATAACAAGTCTCCTTGTCCACCGACAAGGAGAGTCAATCAAGTATTACTTTAGTCTGGGCAAGAGAAAGACTGCAGTTTCATGGCAGCTCCTGGGTTTTACGGCTTCTTCAGAGGTTTTAAGCTGTGCTGTGAGGTGCTGATCTGCCTTCCTTCAGAACTGAGCAAGGGGTAGGTGATGTGATGGGAGAACTCAGCTCCTGTCTGCTTCATCTCAAAAATGACAGGGTAAAATCTGCTGATATCCACACCAGAATGGGCAAAATCATGGAAAAATGAAAGGCTGTGTGGCATTTTGGCTTACTTGCAAAGGAAGGCAGAATTCCTGCTCCGAAGCATCCCTCTGCCAATCTTAACACAGTCTCTAGAACCACCATGTCATCTGTGGTTGTCACTTTTGAGGAGTATAATTGACGCACTAAATTTTAGAGTTGTCCAGTAAGAAGAAAAATTTTGTCCTGGAGATTAAAAGAAAAAATAAGAAAGGCAAGCCACACAAAAGGAAGCCTGTTGCTCCAACTTTGGTATTATAATTTTTTTTTTTCTTTTTCCTATCTGAAAAATATCAGCATGACAACAAACAGGACCCTACTAATTCACTTGGCAGCACAGCTTAACTCTGCTGGTAACTGGTGAATTGGCTCTTTGCTCTGGCATGTCTCTAAATAGTACCATTAACCACTGGTTATAGTCAGAGAGCATATTTTGTAGGAAATGACACCATGTTACTTCCCAGATTGTCTGCTCTCCATGGCGCAAATATTTTAAACATCGTGCCATGTTTCAGCAGAAATGTCCCCATTAAAGTCAAGGGAAGCGGAGTGAGGGTAGATCCAAGCACACAGTGCTGGGACAGCACAACTATAGATCTTCTGTGTCTTATGCTCTGTACTTTATTCGCTGACAAAAGAAAAGTGTTTGCTGCCTTTGTAAGATTCCTAAAGCACAAAGGGTGGGGGTGTGCTTGGCATTATTTCCTGTAGCTCTGGCTGCCGCTACAGCACGACAGCCCAAAGCAGGAAGGACACAGTGATTCCTCAGCTCCGCAGCGCAGGCTGCAGCCACGCTAAAGGGAGAAATGTGGCTTTCAAGAGCAAGTTCAATTTCAGTTTTTTTCAAGTTCAGTTCATTCTGTGCCGCAGAAACATGGTGATAAAGCTGGTTTTGAAACATCATCTACCTTTAAGCCAGGAAGTATTTTAGACAAGAGATACTTACAGGCCTCTTCAATCTTACTGAGTATGTTTTAAGCAATTTTTGTGTAAATTTTTTCTTTTGCTCCTATCAATCCCATCAGAGTTGTGGTTGATAATTGCCCCAGTTTACATAAGAACAAAGGCTGGTCAAGGCCCTTTTCTTAGGGCAGCTACCTTAGTACCAGTAACTGGAGTCTGAAAAAGAAAGCCTGCTCTATCTAGTAGGCATCGATTCATGGTTTAACATGATAAATGTAGCCTACATGTGCAGGATATGTTTGGCAGCGTTCTTTGTTACTTCACTAAATGGCGTGTGGTGGTGCATCGCAAGGGGGGAGAGGAGGGAGAAGAGTTAATTCAGTGTGTAACTCGCTGCACTGCACTCCTGCTTCTGATATGCCTTAAAAAATATGGGTCTACGAGTTAATATTTCAAGGTTGAGAACTGAATTGCCTGCTGATACTTTTGCCTGACGACTACACTTAAATCAGCAGAGGCGCAAGACTGGTGGAATATTATACCAAACTATTTCCTAGGTAAAAAATGCTTTCAGAGAGATAATTTCTCCAAATCTAAAACAGGACAGAAGAAGAGCTTCTATGTCTGCTTACTACAACATGGTCAGCTGGTAGGCCTTATCTCTATGCATTCTGTCATGCTTATAGAATCACACTATCACTGCTGCTATGCTACTGTAAAAACATCAAAAATTTTATGTGGTTCTTCAAAACAAAAGTCGTAAGGCTAAGTTGGTCTCTCACTTTCCCTGGTGTATGCCCTGGCATAGCTATCCTCTTTTGTTCTTTTAACTATTTATGCCTCCCACTTTGCAAAATAACAAGACCCAGCTCTGCCCTGAGGCACTTCCTCTTGTAGGATGACACAAAATCACCCTCGCAGGGCACTCAGAGTGCAGTGACAATATGCTCTTCTCTTTCTTGGGAAAATAGGCATTAAATCTTCAAGGCCTCAGACATGAATAGTGGAAGTGGCTGAATCCATCAGAGATCTTCCAGGCTCCCTAAAGAAACACTGACTGTGAAGTCCTCCCTAGCGATGTTTGTTGGCAGCACAGGGACTGTGCCGTTTCACAACTGCCTATACTGACCTACAGCTGGGCTCCAGCCAAGAGGCAGCTCTCCCCTCTGCTGAGTCTTGTGCTTCTTTGGCTGTCGGGTCTGCAGTTCCAGCCGCTGATAAGTCTTGTTTCAATCCTCCCTTCTTGATTTTTCAGTTTTGGTAGGGTTAATTTTCAGTTTGCTCAGTTTGCTGCCTTGACCAATTACTTGGATGGGGCACTGGGGCTGGCACAAGGAGATGGCCTGTGTGCCGAGCTGGAAAGTGCCACCCTGGCCTTTCTGCTATCGGAGTGGGCTGAGTCCCCAGGAGTCAGAGGGCTGTGCACTGCAGCTTCTGCAGTGTGCACAAACTGCTTCAAATGCTGTGGGAGGTCAGGGCGGGCCTTCGCATGGAAAGCAAACATTCCTCTGCGCCTTTGAACACAGAGAAAAGTGGTTTAAAAACCGTCTGGTAAGAATGGTGCCGTGAGGAAAACACATCTGATACACATTCAGGTGTGGGATTTTCCTGTGGTATTTACTGTTTTACTATCTATCTATGCACCCAAGCTGCAAATATGTACAATGTAACACATGTACTAGATTTAACACCTGCTGCACTATGCCTATAGCTACAACAGCAGATTATACCCTGGCTGAATCAGCCACCAGTGCCACATCACGTGCAACACTCTCCTCAAAGAACAAAATTTTGTCCAAATCAAGTCTTTGTTGTTTCCAGCTAGTGGTTGTTGCTGATGGGAAAGTGTTTTTGGTAAGTGACTGGCTTGGGGGAGAGTGTCTGGTGAAGTGCCAGTGCTGCAGCTCTGTTGAACTGTGCAGAAGAGGACCTAGTGCTCACACTGATGAAGAAAAACAGGGGCAAACACGGGCAACCAGCTTAACAAGGCACCCCTTGGCATTGCCTCAAGACAGACCTTATTCTTCCCTTGTGGTTCAGGTTTGTGTGGCCCGTGAAAGATGAAGCTACAGTGTAAGATAAGTTCTGCCAGGGTTATGCCACAGCAGCTTCTCCACTGACCTTCACCTGAAGAAAAAGAAGTTTAAGGTTTTAAGGGGAGAGGAAAACCAGGGTCAGTGAATGGCTTAGAATTATTTCTGTAGGAGACTCAATTTTCTACCCAACTTTCTTCTGTATATGTATGCAATTCTCGTCCTGTCTTTTATCAGCTCATTCAGCTACCTCACCCTCAAAGTGGGGTTATCTTAGCTAACTCTTTTTGTTCACATTTCCCCATGCCATCTCTCAAATGTAGTAAGATGAAACATCTCGATGAACCCAGAAAAAACTGCAAGAGATGTCCTTACTTTATTCCAAATAGTCTATGCTTGGAAAATCACCGTACATGCAACACTTCCCTGCACATAGCCACATGTATACTCTCAGCTCAGGCTCCTGGTTCAGGGTCCCACTCTGCTATTCCTTTACTCCGTCCCAATAGTCTCCCAGTGATCAAACTTGCCTTACTCATCATATTGTGTTTGAATTACAGAATTGTTCATATATGGCTCTCCCTCTAATGAACTTACAGCAAAGAGGAAAGATCGCTGTAATAAAGAACACTTTGAGAGATAGAGAAATGCTGCCAGCTACTGTAACAGGAAAAGATGACATTTTCTTGCTGTGGGTAAACAGCTCTTTCCGTTCTTCTGGGAGCAGTAAGCCTGGCCTTTTCTTTCTTCAAAAGCAGTGTGCAGTCCTCCATCCCATAGGGAAAGTCATTTCCACAAGTCATGTCCAGACAGCATGGGCATCTGCCTAGGAGTGGGGATAGTAGAGGATGAGCACAGTGGCAGAAAATGATGCTCCAAAAAATCTGCTCATGCATATGACAGAAACTGAAAAAGCATTCCTCACCAGGACAGCACTCAAAAGATTTTATCTGGGCTCTCCTCAGCCTGGGAATGTCTTTCACTTGGTGTCTTCCCCCTCTACTCCATACTCTGGAACCTATAATTCTGAAAGTGAGTCAATGTCTACGGAGACACAGTGGCTGTATCATGCAGTGCCATCTGAATTTTGCACCTTGAGGCAAGTCCCCCTGCCTCTGCCATGTCTTTGCCTAGGTTTAATGCATCTGCTGCTCAGGAAGGTCACAGGACCATGACTTGTGTGTTCAGAGCACCTAGTGAGGAACTGTGACTAGCTGGGATTTCTATGTACAAAATAAAATAATTGCAAGCAAAGTAATGACGTTTATCAAATTCAGTTATACTACCAAGAGAAGATAAACAGATACCAAAATCAGAAATTAGTTCTCCAGACATTAGCCTGATTTTTGTTCCTGTGAGTTTTGCTCTGAGAATATCTTTCCTCACTAAACTGCACAAGTCTTTTTCTTCCTGACATTATTGAGGTGTCAACCTGTAACAATTTCACACTACTCAAGTTCCATTAGTACTGATCTACTTTGAGATGAACACTGGACTCATTAGGCTTTAATCTTCTTCTTGCCCCACTGCTCATCAGTGAACAACTGGCCAAGAGAACACCAGATAAATAATGCTGGTGCTTAGAGCAAAAAAGCAGGACAGGTGAATCCAATCCAGCTCTGCCACTGACAAAAGACAAATATTTGTCCACTTTTTTTTATCCTTTCCTAACAGTAATGGGAAAAATACTGATACCTCTTACAGCAGAGGAACAACTGCTTACTTCAAGAACACTTTGAGATGGTGCAGTTGGGTGAAATCTCAATAAGGATACAAAGTGCTACTAGAGTTTCTAAAGTGTGTGATATGTGTCATAAACTAACCCTTCCTGATGTGACACTTCAAGCATCTGATCTCCTGTCACATCTCTACAATAAGACAAGCTATGATTTGGGCGAATTTTTTATTAAATATGCAACTTTAAATTTAAAATACTTTCAAGGCTCAGTTTGTTTTTAAATCACTGTATAATGCGGATTTGATCTAAACTGAGAAAAGAAAATATATTGCCACAAGAAGAGTTTACTGAAGATGCTCTAACCCTTCCATAGGTATCCATCCTGTTATTGCAATGAAG
Source organism: Chaetops frenatus (assembly GCA_013400775.1). NCBI lineage: Eukaryota > Metazoa > Chordata > Aves > Passeriformes > Picathartidae > Chaetops > Chaetops frenatus. The sequence continues at coordinate 20,195 of VZTR01021707.1, read as the reverse complement.
CCAAGATCATTAGGGTTTCTGAAGGCCAAGAAACTATGTAAGTTCTTTTGGTCTTGACAACAGCATGAACAAGTGGATTACATAACTGACAAGTTAGTCACATGTTGGTAGGTATAAAAGAATTTATTTTTTGTCACCTAGCAATATGAAAAGAGATTATACCTGCTTCTTGCAAGCCTTGCTGCAATATATGCTTTGTCTGATGATGCTCCTCCAGCAACAAAGGGTGTATTGCAGAAGGGTACTTGGCTCTCTGCCCCTACGATAAAGCTCTGACTATGGGGCTGCAAATTGTCCTGTCAGCAACAAACTCATTTAAAGTATAACAAACTTCCTGCATAGTCCAGGCTGTGCCTTGCATGTTAACTGAACCCAACCTCCATCACAATCCTTCTCCTCTGCAACACTTCAGCAAAGTTAGAGAATCTCCAGCACAAAGCAGGTCAGGCAAGGGATGGGTGTTTTTGCACAGGTCCTCAGCACTGTCTCCTCTTTGGCACCATGGAGTGACATGCAGTGGTGCACTGACCTCTACCATTGACATGGCAGTGACCATGGAGCACTTCCACACAGGTCCTGGACATAGGGTCTTGAGTATGGGGTCCAATTCCCCCTCTCGTGAAGAGATGACTGCATGTATCCTAGGTCTTCTGGATTTATAGAAAAGTGTGTATCATAGTCCTAGCAAAGAATACTCAAGCAGGAAATGCCTTTAATATATATCTGGCCTTGCACCAAGGCATAGCAAACCTATAGCTGTCTACACCACACTGAGATCCACATGTCCTCTGCTCACTCAGAACTGCCCCACATGTCTCTGCACATTACAGCTCATCTGTCCAAGGAACACTGTGTTTGCTCTTATATTTGCACCAGCCAGCACTTTGCTTCCTGGTTTATGAAGTGTGAGTCCAGAAATTGGCTGCTATGCTCATGCATTTCAGAGAAGATAATGCTTGTCCTTTTCCCTGCTGTTTATCGTAACCTTTATTTCTGATTTAAAAAAGATTAATTCTGAACTATTTACCAATAATCAAGCATAGGATGAGCAAGATGGCTTTACAATATGTATGGGCCTTTGAGTACGGCTCAACAAAAACCTCTTGAATACTGGGGAGCACACTTGCATCAGGTGCTTAGACTGATGAATAGTGATAACAGAAGCAAATCTTGTCTGCCCTGGAAACTGCAGCCAGAGGAAATAAAACTTCCAAACTAGCAATAAAACAACAGCATGGGAAGCCTATGACATTAAATATGTCAAAGGAGTGCCTTGGGTCTATGAGAAGAACTTGACTACCTTCAGCACTGAATGGGTAATCCTCAAGGGACTATTTCATTGACTTTTTATGCCTACACATGGCTTTGTCAGTCAACAGAAGCATCAAAAATTTGTGCAGTTGAAGTTTACTCAGCTACTGGAAGACCAGAGCAAGACTTTCCTTTTTGATCAACTGATCAACTGAGTTGCCCGGCTCTGCCCTTGGGGGAGAAATTCTTCAGATATCTCCTGGCCTTTGTTTTGTCATTTGATGGGTTTGCCTTTGACATATGAAATCATACAACTGGACCTGTATAGCTGAGGCAGGATGGTAATACCAGATGAAGGTAGGATGTGTGTGGCAGGATTCATTTTATGTTAGAGATGTAACACACAGTATGCTCCCTTATCCTGCAGTGCAGCATAGGATGCAGGTGGAGAAATTGAGTGATCTGCTCCTCAGCTGCCTAATGCACACAGAGCTCCCACGTGTGAACTGTAGATGCCCAAGAGACAGACTGGGCTGCTATTAATTCATATATAAAACATCCTGGCCCTTCCTCACACTGCATTGCTTCTTTCCCTCCACCAGCCTCCTTCATTTCCATTCTGTGGTGACACCCATCCCTCCCTCCTTACTGGTGGCCATTCCTCAGCCCTCAAACCTGGCTGGAGGAGTGATGCAAGACAGGGCTGTGAGCATAATACAGAGGAATGGTGGCAAGTATGAGAAGGGCCTAAAACAAGGTAAACACTCTGCACCCTCTAGTTACTGTTGGGATATAGATGGAATAGTTCCAGCTAATTCATCTTGGTCCTAGATACACGTTGCATGAAGGCAGGGCCTGAAAATAGCAGAGAACCCTCTAATACAGAGTGTGCACTGGGGCGATGCCAGCTATGTGGGTAGAGTTCATTGAACAAATGTAGATCTTTAGGCAGTAGGTGTCCATTTGGGTGTTAGTCACCTTAGGATGCCATTTGAAGTCAGAGAGAAATAGACTTTTGGCACAAGACAGAAATTTACACTCAGCTGAGCTCAACTGTGCGTCATGATCTCCTGCTGCTCCCTGCTGATAATACATGGAATCAGGCATAGCCAGCTCCCAGGTGAACGCCTGCACAACACATACCAAACAACAGGCAATATAAATCACATTTAGTACTGCCATGTTTTGACAAAGGAGTTCTACGTGTTCTGGGGCTGCAGAAGGGGGCTTTGTAGGGCGCCTGGTAGAGCACACACTGGCACGTAACTGCAGAGGCCAGGGAGCCAGATTCAGAGGAACAGAGATGCAGTGATAGACACATCAAAACTCTTCAGGAACACGGCTCCTGAAGCAACCATGACTTCGTTAGTCTTGCTCAAGATGCCCTCTAGCCAAGACCTTACACTTCATTTAATGGTTTCTTGGCCTCAATCCCTTATAATTCTGAAACGAAAAATGAAATTTCTTTTTACTCTTTTTTTCAAGCCAGAGCTATTTGATTTGGAAAACTGCATTGAAGTCTGTGTTACTGATTGATTTCAGGTTTATTATATTTTACCCTTTGAAAAATGCTGCAGTAAAAAAAGCCCACTTTGTCATTTTTTCATGTAACCCGTCCTCCTTTTTTTCTTTAATCTTAGCAAATGCTCAGTCTTTTCTACTTCAATGGCTTGAAATACTCCCCTGGGAACCCTAAGCTCTTTAAATATTTTTAGGTTGCCAGATTTCTTATGTTCTCTCTCCAGGAAGCCTATTTTTTTCCTGAGCTCTTGAGAGTAGTCCAGCTTAATCTTTTGCACACTCACAGCATCACAACAAAATGCTGCCTAATTGCTGCCTCAGCCAAGTCCCAAAGGTGCTGGAGTTTGCCTCTAGGCTACAGTGGTGGACAATAAACTATTCTCAGACTGGAGTTAAGTCTTTTTATTATTCAAATCTGAGTCATATAAAATTAGTTTACTAGCAAGTTACCCACAAAAATATAGTATGGAAAGAAACTCCCATGTATTTTTTTCCAACACAAGGATAGAATGATCAGATATAAAGATTTGCAAGTGGCTTGTTATACAATATATGTGTAGAAATGCCAGCATTTAATTTTGCCAAAAAAGATATGAAAATGGTTCTGTTAGCCTAGAAGTTACTCTGAGACCTCGTCTGTTTGGTGTTCTTTACCTTCAAATTGAAACTGGTACTAGGAAAACTTTCTTTTTTTCCTCTAGCTTATCCATGACCTGAAATAGTGACCAAAGAAGAAAGGCAGCCGAAGATAACAAGTGCCAGATGGGCTGGAGCTTTCTATTCTCAGTCTATCACCACAGCAATAGGATTTAGTGATCATTTTGCTTCAAAGTAAACAAGAATTTATTAAGACCAGCCACCCAGGCTGCTACCCCATCAAACTTGAGAAGACCCCTGTACCAAGGGAAAAATTGACTGTACAGGGAGTGAAAATGAACATACAATCTGTTTCTTGTCAGGACAATATTCATCTATCCTCAAAAGCAGAAGACATCTGTATATGGCATTCTCTCTCTTTGTGCTCCTTTTTGTAATCCGTATTTTATAGTGTTTATATTTCTGTTGTACAATATTGCTTCTGAGGAAAGTGCATACTCCACATTCATTATATAAAAAGAGTTAATGATCATTGTTTTGAGACTCTAATTCCTTAAGAAAACAGCTTTCTTGGAAGTATTTGGTGTTGTATGTTCAAATACACAGTCTTAATTAAGTGAAAATGAAGCTGAAAGAGATTGCTGGATTTTCCCAAAAACTCTCCTTTAATTAAAAAGGTAGACATGACCACAGAAACATGACATGGTTTTTGCAATGTTGTCAGCAGTATATTTGCAACCTGGGACACTCATGAGCAAGGACGGCATATAGCCAGGTCAGGGAAAGCCTATACAAAGGGCTTTTAGTACAGTTCTTTTTGTCAGCACAGAGAGCATGCAGGGAGATGCAGGGATCTGCACTGACTGCAGGGAGACTTAACCACACTCTACACATTCACTGTGCAGACACCCCTCTCCTGTTGTTGGGGTCTCTCATTCCTTATTTAGAGGTGTCTTGATCAATTCTTGAAGGGAAACGGCAGGCCTAGTGTGACAGAACCTCCATTAATAACAGTGATGCAGAAGATGGGAAGGATGCACAGGCCTGAAGCTGATTTTGGCAGGCAGCAGCTAAAAAGCAAGACACAATTTCAGCCTTATTCAGATCAACGCACTGATGTAAGTGGCATGAAGACTCGGCTCTACATGTCTGTCTGTAATCTGAGAACAGGTATTCTGCACATCCTGGAGACTCAGTGAAAACCAGACCCACAGAGTTCACCTCAGATTCACTGTCCCAAATAAAACTACATGGTTTCTTTGTGCCCTTTTTAGTTATCTGTAAAACAAATATGATAATGCTTTGAGTGCTAAACAATACAATGTGTGTAGGAAGACAGCATCTTTTATTAGGCCAACTGAAATAGTTGGGGAAAAACCGACAAGCTTTGAGGCTTCGGATGAAAGGTGTTTGAGCTGTGCAAGGGATCATTAAATTACATTCTTCCTCTCTGAAAGTCATTTAGTGATAGTTCAAAAGAAAGATGCTGTACAGAAAAAACTGATTTCTATTGCAAGTACTGTTTGGAGCTAAATATCTTCCTCTCTCTTTATGAACAAATCTAAAGAAAAATATGTTTTAAATTAGCATGTTAGGAACAGTTTTGCAATATAATATATAGTTCTGTAACATGTTCTCTGTGAAACATAACTCACAAGATCCCTAAGCATATTTCAGTACACTCAAAAAAAAGGCTGAATTTCTGTTGAACAGTTTGTGGAAATTATGAAGGTATCACTGTAAAAAAAATTGGAAAGCATGGAAGGTCAGTGAAAATGGCACGTGAAAAAAAAGGCAGATATGAGTCAAAAACTACATTATGCTTGTAAACACTGGCAAACAAGCCCCCACACTGTCCCTTCTGAATGTGGGCATCATGCCTTGGAAAGCTCTGAACCAGCTTGTGTCCATAAAAGTGACAAACAACCAAACACTTAACCCTCTCCTCTCCCCAGTTTACTAGGAAGGACCTGGGAGTGCTCACTTGAGATGAGCCAGGGCTTATAACAACAGCATTAGTGTGTCACAACCTTGAGTGCAGCAAGATTGATCAGTGCTATCAAGGAATCTGTGCACCACTGAGGTTACTGGGGGCCACGAAGGGCTAGGGGAGGGAAGGTTTAACTCTACATATATCTTACTGATATCATTTTACTGGTACTTTAATTCAGTGTCAAGACGCAAATGATGTTAAGAAGAAAGAAAACTGGGGGCAGGGGAATCTTTAAATATGTGGATAGTACTTGTAAAAAGAATTAAATAGACCTGTTTTTTCTATTAGAACAAGAAGTAATAGGGATACATTGTAGCAAAGGATGTTTATACTAAACAAACCAGGAGAAAACAGTCCAGGATTAAGGAAAATTAAACATTGGTATAGACTGCCTAGAGAAATGGTGAAACTTTGATCACAGGAACATAAAAAAAAAGCTTGAATGAACATCATCAATTGTTTCACTATGGATGATCATCCACTGAAGCAGAGAAGACTCGGAGATTCATTTGAGAAAGGTTACAACGTGTGACCAGGTGTTCCTGGATGTTCTATCTCTCCCCAGAAAGATGTTTAAGATTTTCTGTTTGTGTGAATTTTTGAGATGCAGTCCTCTGAAAATATTTTTCTAAGAGAGGAGAGACAATTTAGCTTCTGAAGTCCTTGTTCCTCTCCACTGATTACAGATACAGTCACAGATGACTGGCTTAGTATGGACACCTACCTATTGAATCTGCAAAGTGAGATGAGAAAATTACCATTCTTAATGACGAATTGCATCCTTTTTAATATATTCCTAAATACAACACTCAAATCTCCATTACTCATTCCAACTATAATTACTTGTTTGCACATATGAGGTGGCACCCATAACACATAATCATAATGTTATTTATTGTCCTGCATTAGTAAATTAGCACATTATATTTTGATGCCATATGGCCTAATAAAAATTGTAATAAGAGCTTCCGATGCTGTGGACAAAAAGCTCCTAGAAAACAATTCATATCATCTATTCCACGTTTGCACTGGATTTCAACTAAGAATATCACTGAAGTGTAGGCTACCTCAGTAAGGAAAACTTTATGTTTAGAGGTAAGAACCAGCCAAAGCTCTGCCAAGATGCAGGTAGAGTTATTAACTGGGAATGTAACTGGCTTTATTTCAGCAGTATGTAGGAAAGAAAAAGTTGCTTCCAATATATGATATTAACCTCTTGTGTTTCCAAAATCTGCATACAATAACAGATGCTCAGCTAATCTATATGGATGTCTGTGGTTATATTGGACTCATCCCAGTACAGGACTAAAACTGGGTGCTCAGAACATGTCACCACTATGTCCCACAGGTCATGGGAGAAAGCCTGAGCACCCAGCTGTCCTCTCTGCTGAATTGTAGCTTTCTCCTTGGGGACCTCTTCAGGTACACCCCATGCATTCAAGATGAGGCATGGATCTTGAGTACTTCACTCTTGAGATTCACCCAAATTGTGGTGAGGTCAAAAACATTACATTTGCCTCCTCAGACGCACGCTATCTTCTAACACTGTTCCTGTGGGTTCTGCACTGGGTAGAGATGGACACCGCAGGGTACATACATATTGAGATCTAGGCTACAGAGCTGAGTGACCCTGACAGAGCAGCCTGGAGTAGCTCTAAGAATCCTGCTTGTGAACTAGCACTCACAACTGAGTCTTGGGATTGAAAACTGCTCACTCTCTTGTGTGGATACAGACTTTGCAGACACTTGCAAATAATGGTATAAGTTGCCTGTCCATACCAGCCAACACTGCACTGAACAGTGGTGCTGGAGACTGCTTTCATCAGGTAGAAAAGTCCCGAGAACTGTCTCAGTAGAAGGGGGATTTTTTGGTAGCTGAGCACAACAGAAACCCAGAATAAAAATGATAAAAGAAGACAACGAGAAAAAGCACAAGAGCACCTTCCCCGTCCTGAGAAATCCATAGGATATTATTGTGCTGTGCACTTGGAACAACTTATTTAATAACTTTTGGTCTTCTTTTGTAACTTGTAATTATGGAAACCTCAATCTCCTATCTTCTTATGCGCGGGTGCCCTTGTCATACATGTATTTCTACTGTAAAAGGATGTGAAGACTTAAGGCTCTTATATTGATTTTGGCCGGGATAAAGTTAATTCTCTTCACAGCAGCTGGTATGGGGCTGTGTTTTGGATTTTTGCTGGAAACATAACATGGGGATGTTTCAGTTACTGCTGAGAAGGGCTTACACAGGGTTAGGGCCTTTTCTGCCACTCACCCCACCCCACCAGCAATGGGCTGGGGGTGCACATGGAGCTGGGAGGGGACACTGCAGGCACAGCTGACCCCAGCTGACCAGAGGGATATCCCAGACCATGTGGTGTCATGCTTGGCAAATAATGCTGGAGGAAAAAGGAAGAAGGGGAGATGTTCAGAGTGATGATGTTGATCTTCCCAAGTAATCATTAAGCATGATGGAGCCTGGCTTTCCTGGGAGATGGCTGAACACCTGCTTGCCTCTAGGAAGTTGTGAATGGATTCTTTAATTTGCTTTGCTTGCTTGTGTGGCTGGTGCATTACATATTAAACTGTCTTTATCTCAGCCCATGGGTTTTCTAACCTTTTGATTCTCCCATCCCACTGGACTGGAGTGTGTGGAGCAGCCGTGTGGGGCTGAGGTGCCTACTGGGGTTAAAAAACAACAGGCTCATTTTGCAACTTCATTACATTTAAAAATGCATCAAACATGAAAAATATATGCAACACTTCCTCTCCCTTTTTTTTTCCTTTTAAGGTTACATGAAAAATTATTTGAATGAAGAAATGCATACAGGAAGACAATAGCATATATAGCTTTTAATCCAGCTTAGTATATAAAAGTCTAGCTTCAGCTGTGCTTCCTTATGGGTTTTGGCTTCTTCATTATTTAAATCTTTAGGAACTTTTTGATTCTTACTTGTATGGAGAATGACCAGAAAGAGGTGAGTACTTCAGCTAAAAGAAGCAATTAGATAGGTCACATATAAATATCATTAATAAACAGGATGCCTTCCTGGTAACTACTGAACCTTAAAGAACAGCACAAGATGCCAGGAAAACTATTTGAAACTACTGATAGTTCTCTCACCTCATTGGGTTTGTGGGTAGCACTCCTAATACATGCTTGTTTAAAAGAATATTGTTTTATATCAGGATGGTTAATTCTGTAAGAACATGAAATACTTTAACTGCCAGAGACTGCAAAAGTATCCCAGTGGTGGACATCAGTAGCACCAAGTCTGTCTGAACTGGAATGAGTTTTAATAATCAGAAAATGAAGGTTTAGTGACATACTAGCAGCTGAGCCTTGGTGGTTTTAGAGGTCAGCACATAGGGCAGCTGAGCCTCGCTTGTTGGACTCAGCAGTGCTCTATATCCAAGGAACAGCTGCTCAGCCTGGAGGTGGGATTCAGTTGCCCAAATGTAGGTATTTAATATCTGAGCATCTCTTGTGGGTCATATAAAGCATCATCTAAAAGGCCAGATTTTCCATTGATTTTGAAAAGAACTTAAGACAACTTATTTATGAACAGATGTATGCACAGTAAACCATTAAAGTAGGTACACTGCATCCAGCATGTCTGTTGAAACATCAGCAGCCCTTGGCTGATGAGTGGGGAACTTCTTAAACTACTCCAGCTTGACTGCATCTGCTGCTCTGTGCTAGTGGCAACACCATGTTTCTAGGCTTATTTATAAAGTTCAGCATAACTTTTCATGGTACCTTTGTAAATCATATAAATAATTCTATTTAAATTACTGCCACTTTTACATGGATAACAGAGATACATAGCTAGATCATATTTTTATTACAGTGCTGCAAACCATAATAAACTTCCATGACATTTTTGAAACTGCAATGGTATAAAAATCATGTGCTTGAAAAGAACAATGCTTAGACACAAGACTCGGTCTCCTTAACTTACACCTTAAAGTTAAACATACCTTTTTCTTGATGACACACTTGGCAAATAGGTCCACAAGGTCAAAATGCATTTCTGTCCCTTGCTAAAGCTCATCCCTTCATCATACCTGTTTACAAGGTCATGCAGTTAAGAAAATCAGAGACATGACCTAGGATATAAGTTACATATTCTTTTGCAGGGTTCCTTTCAACCCAGATGATTTCACCAACCTAGCTGGCCATACCACAACATCAACTCTTGTACTAGCTCAAGAGACGGTGGTATGTAAAGCAGAAGGCAAGAACAAATGCTGAGGAGTGGAGACCAGGTAAGTCAGTTTAGTTGCCAAGGATAAGATGCAAATAGCACAGAAAGGCATTCAAAGTTGAAGAGGCTCATCTAGATGGTAGAGGAGGCTCCTCTGGAGGCTCCTCTCCTCTGGATTCAGAGCAGAAGCCTAACAGTCTGAACTTCTTTCTGGAGGAGCCTCTCTCACTCCTTCAATTATGCAAGACATCTAGGGAGACAAGCCTCCTAATTTAGGCATCTAAGTCAGATGTTTAAATGCAGGCAGTGAATATTCCCCCTGAGAATGTGAATGGGATGCTATAATAGTTTAAAACACGTTTCACTGAAGCTGTGATGCCAATGTCTGTTCTTTTATGAGATACTGTTCTTTGTGCCACTGATCCTCTACTGACACAACCATGTTTCTCATTAATTAGATAAATGAACAACATTACCAGAATGCAGATTGTTCAGTGATAATCCAAATTTTGAAGTTAAAAAAAGATTCCCAATTTTATTCTTAAAATATAAACCAGATTAAGTTATTCACATGGAAACCACTGCAAATTCCCAGTAGTAATCGTTTTAGGGGACTAGAAAGGGAAATGAGATTCTTCACAATGATGACCAGTGTATATTTTACTTTATTGCTCTCCTCAAACATTTTTCTTTTTAATTTTTCAATTTGGAACTTTGATCTGTAATTACATCTTGTCTAAATTACTGTTATCTACTCAGAACATTTTACATATTCAGTGATGGGGGTTTCAGAAGTTATCAATAAATGACAGAAGTTGTGATGTTTTTCTTTCAATGCAGATGCCTGGCATGCCTCCTGCCCTACAAAATCTTGGTACTAGGGCACACACCAGAACAAAAATTTTCAGTGCATCTTTCTCCAGTGTAAACACCCTCATTACCATTGATTACAGCACTATTCAAAGAACTATTTGAGACAGTTGTGGAAGGAATGCTCTTTAAATGTAGCTATCTTCTCTCCTGGATGAATATGTTTACAGGAGTGGATTGTTAAAACCATTCATTTTCTAGTGTCTCACACTGCAGAACTACAACTAACATGCTTAAGAAATCAAAAATCCTGGGCAAGCCAATTATATGCATTGGACTGTGCTTTGTTTATTCTAGTGTGCATCTACACAATGTGTGCAAAAACCTGCCCAACAGCTCACTTTATTGAAACTGCCACTGCTATGTCAGAAAAGCATCTGCGGGGTGATAAGAATAATATATATTAGCATGACTTAAAATTAATGGCTGAGCCTGAGTTTATGGACTGTACTGATGTAACTGGTTCAAACTATCAAAGCCTACTATCCTATAGTGTTGTATCCATTTCCACTTAGTCTCATCCCTTCAAGAAATCTGCCAATGGATCATAGACAGTATTGCAACTTGTGCACAGAAGCAGGTGCTGCAGGTATTGTTAAGTGGGGAGCTGCCAGTCATTTTACATGGGCACACTGGGCAGCTTGTTGCCAGATGAAATCTAGAACAGCCAAGTTCTGCCTGCCTTGTGCTCAGCAGAAGCACCATCTGAGTGTGTCTTTTCTACTGTGCTACTTACTATAAAACTAAAAGGAACTCGGTTAGACTGGCATCCTTCTGCAAATGTAGTTGAAACTGGCCAGTGAGGTTCAAACTTACTGCTGTGGGACAGATAGCGCAACTCCAGAATGGCACATCTTTAGAAAAACAGCTAGAGTAGAATTCACACTCTACCAAGAGAGAGTTGTACCACTGTTGGAATCCAAGGCCCAGAAAACCTTCAAGGCCTTGGGCCATCTTACTCTGATTTTAAAATGTGCACTGGATTTGTTTTAAGGCCATGGGAAAAACTTCTTAATTTAGTGACTTGTAACAAAGACCTTAGTCTGTAGTTTAAGAAAAAGTGTGTTAAGTTGGACACTAAAAGGGTTTGCTGTGTGAAATTTAGATACAGAAGTAGTTATAGAATATGGCAAAAGGTTTAGGGTGTGGTAGAATAGGGTGAAAGTAATGGGGATATATGGTACAGCACTTAATTGGATGAAAAATACTGCAGTGCGATGGAAATCCAGTAAAAAAGTGATTAACTTTTGCTGTGAAAATGAAAATATATGTACGTGGTAATTATCTATTGGCTATGTAACCTTTAAAAGACCTTGTAACTGGTAGCCTTGTGACTCTTTCTTCTGTAATGGCTGAATTCTACTAGCCTCTGTGAGGGAGTTATCAAACTCCTGATAACTTGTAGTAATACATCTATCTGAAGCACACCAAACCGAAGACATCTCACTCCCTACCATCTCAAGCTACCACCAAACAAAAGCACATCACAAGAGACTTCCTCTCAGCTGTCAACCCCAGCAGACAGATTTAGGGAACTTTGCCACTTGATACTGTCCAGAGGTCTGCCACAAGGTCGAGATCGTGGGCATAAACTTTCTTTCCTGGGCCAGGTTTTCACTTAACATTTGCTGACACCCAGCTCCTTAGGAATGACCCTACTTTTTCTGAAGTTTCTGTCCAAGTCTTCCTCTTTGTTTTGACTGCTGTAAGCTCCTTTGTTATTCCTTCTCCAAAAAGTAATACTCGAACGTACGCAAAATGCTTCTACATGTTTCGTATACACATAAAAGAAACACAATATCCTACTTCCTGTTTATTTTTCTAGTTTCTGTCCACAGAATTAAAGCAGAACAGGTGGGGTTTTTTTCCAGTGTGCTGTGGGCTTGCTTCAACTCATCTCAAAGATCTGTCTTCTCTTCCACCTGTGTTTTCCATTAATGTGATACTGGCCTGTTCTTCATCATTTTAATCAACCTACTCAAAACTGCCACGACAGCTTTCCCCTACTCAAAACTGCCACGACAGCTTTCCCTCTCTATGCCTCTAACAATGCACACATTGGGTGGGACCCCTGTCACCCACCTTTAGACATCTACAGTGCAAACACTTATGTTTATGTTGATCAGGTAAGTCTGCTATAAACACTGGAAAAGAATTAAGCACATTCAGGGCACAATCCACCTTGGTCAAAGCAGGAATTTTATCCCCAGAGTCTTAATTCAGAGGCAAAGGTTTACGAGACAGATGACTACATTGACCAGATAAATAAAAACACCCTTGTCTATTTCTCCTCCCACCTTCTGGCTTAATTGAAATCCTGTTTGAAAATTAACTGCTTTCCCTTACACTGTTCTCTATAGACAATTCACAGCACTTCAATATGTGCCTTGTGGGAAGGATGTTGACTAAATCTTTCTCAAGGTTCAGACTCTCAGGTTCTTTTCTAGGAGGGAAGTTGGTGGATGTGTCACACTGGTAAATATCATTCCACAAAAATATCTAGGCAGAAGAACAATTACTATGGGTCTATAAAAATTAACAGTCTACTGATGCCTTTACTGACTTGTGCATACCTTCCCTTGGAAGGTTAATGCCCATGAATTTGTAAAATGCACCTTCTTCTTACTGTTTCTGTATTGTTTTTCCCTTTTCATTACTACAGCGTTTCTCCATGCAGCCTGTAAGACCTTCAGTAAAGTGTTATGTTTGCATCTGAGCATTAAAGCATATTATGAAGGCACAGTAATTCCTATAGTCTAGTTAAATATAATTGCAAGGGGAAGGGAAGACAGAAGCAAAAGGCAGTTCATAATTCATAGATTTCTGACATGATTTCAACCTTCTCTTTGCAGAACTTTGTGCGTCGGAGGAGGTTACAAATGAAGCTCTCTGCTACTCTGTGCTAAAAGCCTGTGCCAGCCCTCTAGTCAATGGAATTTATATAATGATAACTGAATCAATTCAGAAATCAGGTTTGTTAATCTGTCAGAGACCTTAAGAGTGCACAGCTTTAAACTTCTCTGACACTGTCTGCAATTACTCTAGCTGAAGAGACACTTCTGAACCTCATCTAATTTTCATGGCAAAAGAGTTACATTAATTTATATCAGCTTCTGATTGAACTGACTAGAATAAATCAGAGTGACCGGGCACATAATCAGCTCTGCTGGCAGATTTACAGATTGTTGGAAAGGGCCAAGATATGTCTCTGGGTAATGCTCTCCTCCACCAACACAGCTGGATCCTGCCTAACCACACTCGCTGACACGCACCAACATCATCTTGTATCCAGAACTGCTAGGTTTATAGCCTCTATCAAAAAATAAAAGTTGCAAGTCATCAGAATATACTCAGAGCAAAACAAGCTTCAGTGAATTTTAAGGTGTCACCTCCCCTCCCAGCAATTTGCTACCTCCTCTTTGCCTGAGATTACTGCCTCACAGCAGAGTCAGTGGAATGAGACACACGCTCCCAGCGTCCACAGACTCCCAGCTGCTTCAACACAAGGTCCAGCACATTAGCCTAAAATGTTCGTGTCTTTAACATCATATTTTGCATTAAAATGGCTTAGAAACATTAGTGTTTTCCAATCAAGGGACTGCTGTGGAGGCAGGAACCTTCAGTAAGGAGGTCAGGACAGCAGTGTTTTTTGCAGCAATCCAGCCAGATATGCTCAAATTTGAACCAGCAATAAGACTATGAAATTGTACACTTCCAGTTATCATTCTTCTGCCTTATAAACAGGTTTATGAACTTCTGATTGTCTGGCTGGACTAGATGACCTTCTGAGGTCCCCTCTAACATGAACTACCCTATATACCTAGTGTGCATGGCCAGGAACCTGAAGACATGGCTCTTCCTGTTGACACTGTCAAAGAATATCTTGGCAAACTGTGGAGACCCATGCTTACCAAACTTTCCCTCAGAGGGGTCAAAATAGCTTGACACTGGTATTGTTTTGGTGTTAAGCAACTGCTTTTCAAAAGGGAGGTCAGCTGTAGCATGGGGACCCTCTGCCATTAGGAAGCAGCTCCACTCGACTCAGTTGTTACCAAAAGAAGGGATGGGGGAAAAAACTAACCAGACAAATAGAGATTATGCCCAAGTAACCAACATTCTCTGTGTCACAATTTCCTAGCTGGGGAATACAATTGTCAGACAAAGCAGTTAAAGTGTTGCCTAACGTGATGAGAGGTAGGTAGGCTCGTGGGAAGGGATATTATGGAAGGGCTGGGATGAGGCTGCTTGTCCTCTGCTCTCCCCTTCAGATCCTGAAGTCTGTAAGGTCTGTACAGCATCTATGCTTTTGGGTATGTGAAAAACCAGCAGGAACTGATGTCACAGGCAGGCATGTTCAAAGAAATCAGGAAAAGGGGGAAGCCAGAGTTGCAGCTGTTACGAATTCATCACGATTTTGGCCCTGGTTCCAAAATCCTCACAAAGACATAAGAACCTCCACATGATTTTGGGGGAAGCAGGATCTGTAGATATATGAGTGACACATTCGTGCATGCTACATTGTTCAACAGGCATACTGAGCTTTTAGTTTCAATCCCTGCTCTTTCACTTGTGTCACTTAGCATTTCTGAGAACCGTATTGTGAGATACAACCTCATGCTGCTGCTTTAAAGTAACTACAACAGAAATCTTCCGGAGAAATCATGTACTACTATCAGGTATGTTCACAAGATCATCGTCACTGGGACACTCAGAGCTGTCACAAGGCAGCTCCAGCAAGTAAGGGCTCACTGCAGTGGTTCAGCTGCACATAGAAGCACAGCTCGGATCTGCTGGGATTTCAATGGGCTGCTCCTGCCCCCACATCCCCTCTGCCTTCCTCATGCCTGTGGCAGCTCTACAGACTCAGCTAATTTGGAAACTTTGTCCAGCTTGATGCCTTATCAGTGTGACCTGGAACAGAGGCTAGACAAAATTAGAGGAATAAAGTAGGTATTTATTGAAAAACCTTCCAAGGCCACACCCTGGCAACACAAGAGCCCGGCTGCAGCCCTGCCAGGATGGGTCTCAATATGGATGCAAAAAAGGGGCCTTGGTGACAGGATTTCACACTTTCATGTGTTATGCAAATGGTCCATTTGCATATTGAAGTTAACTGTACAATTAATAACTTTGAATTATGACATTCCATCCTCCTTGCTTACCCTCCTGCCTGAGGTTTGGAAGGATTGTCCTTGAATCTCGAGCTGGAGAGGATTGTTGCATCTAACTACCCTGTAAAGAGAACTTATTAGCACTTAATATGAAGCTGAAGCAGAACAGGAAAAAGAAAAACTTAAAACTTAACGCATCAAGCTGAACTCAGTTAATATTTTGGAGGAGTGTAACTGGCTCTCCACCAGATCAGATCCCAGGCTTGCCTTGCCAGATGGCATCATCAGTGTTACTGTGGTGTAAATAACAAACAGGAAGGCATGGCCATGATCACAGAGGAATGCAGGACTGCCCCTTTTGGTGGCAATACAGATGCAGGCTGGCTTGCATTAACTGTTAAGAAATTACATCCTTAGAAAGGTTTATAACTGCATGGCTCTCCTCATAGGACACCTGGCTGCTTATATATTAACCGTGAACTGCACACTTCAGAAATGCTAGGCAACATTCACCCTCAGGACATGACAAGAACTGGGTGGTGCCGCCCTGTAAGGCTGCCTATTATCACCAATACCACTTTGTTCCTTTACCGTATGGTAAAAGTGTATTAAACCGCTATAGCAAAGATGGTCCAGTGACCTTCTGCGTGCCCATGCAAGACAATCATATGCTTTGCATTTCCTAGACATTCCCACAGCCGACGTGGAGGCACATGAGGTTTGCATTCAGAGTGTGAATAAGCTCTGATGTGAATTCAGAGCTCTCCTCGGTGGTTCCAGCTACAAGGACACGGCGCAAGGGCAGAAGCTGATGTACAGGAAGTTCCAACTGCACATGAGGAAGAACTCTACTGTGCAATGACCGTGCACTGGAACAGATTGTCGGGAGAGGTTGTAAGCCTCCCTCACTGGAGATATTCAAGAACTGACTCGACGTAATCCTGTGCCAGGATGGTCCTGCTTTAGCAGGGAGTTTGGACCAGATGTACCCCAGTGGTCCCTTCCAGTCTGACGTATCCTGTGACTCCGTGTTTTCAGCCTCCCCGACCGGAGGCTTTGGGCAGCACAGCGCAGAGCACGGCCGGGACTTTGCAGCCAGTCCCGGCTCTTGACTCCGGCACGGCGGCACTCCCTCCCTCCGGCCCGGCCGG
>VZTR01021703.1:0-13599 GCA_013400775.1 Chaetops frenatus | reverse complement strand
CAGATCCAACCTGCCTAAATATTGCATTTTTGTGGTTTCCACCTCCTCTGCCACCTCTCATGGAGGTATTGCAGCAGTGAGTAAGGAAAGGTTTCCAGAAGGATTACAAGCTAGGCTAGTCTGCTTTTGGACCCCTCTTCCCTGGGGCCCAGTGCCTGTCCCATTGCATGACCAGATATGTGTCCACTATAGTTTGTAGCTGCAGTTATCTGCTGTGACATAAACACACTCCCAGTCACACAGGGTGGGAAGAGCTCACTGTTCATCATTTAATAGGGAACACATGGAACACATACATTCATTTTTGTTCATGTTTATTTTTGTTCAGTGAGCCAGAGAAGCCTATATTTATTTAGTAGTGTATAGTTCTCAAATGCCTCTATATGTGCCAGCTTGATGTGCAGGGATGGAAGGCCTAGCCACCGTGACTCCTGACCCCATGGTCACAGAGTGAAGGCCTGGAAGAGTTCTCATGAAACCATCTGGATGGTATTAGCTGGAGTGCAGCCAGCAGGTCAAAGGTGTGGAAGAGATTATTCCCCTTCCTCAGGAAATTATGAGTTTTGCTCCCCCAAGAAGAATGGGGGAGCAAAAGTCAAGATGGTGCTGGAGTCAACAAGGCTCCAACAAGATGGTGGTGGAGTCCAAGGCATACAAGGAAAGGTTGAAGGAGTCAGCCTGTAGAAAAAAGGATGAGTAGGGATATTACTGCTGTTTACAGCAACCTAGTGGGAATATGAGAAGAGAGACAGATTCTCCTTGGAAGCAGAGAGTTTTAAGTTCTATAAAACATGTAAAGAAAGCTACTGATAACTAAGTTTCACCAGTAATACTACAATTCTGTTTATAAAAGTAACAAGAAGTTCATGTAAACTAGAAGCGATTAAAACCAATCTGAGTAAATAGTAAGATTCCTCTTTTATTAGCAGACTTTGTGAGAGACCAATATTGTTATTTCTGCTGTCTGAACAGTATATAATTCTTTGCATCACTTAACAACGTTTCTCAGACTTTGAAAGCAGAGTCAGCTCTTTATGAGCAGCCACAAAATGTAGTATCATTCTTAGAAAGGTTTCTCTTCCCAGAAGGGTAACAGCAAGCCTTTGGAGACATATGGGTGTTGCCACCTTACAACAGTTTCCCATTTGTTAATTTCATTGGAAGAGAGGTGAAACCATTTCATTTCTAGCCCAGCAGAGTCTGAGCCCATTACACTCTCCTGGCAGTGAGAGGAATATGCTGTACTCCTAGAGTCCTCNCCCAGTCTGTTCAAAAGACACCAAGCATACACCTGCTGGTGTGGGATGTGACAGTCTAACAAAGCTTCAGTTCTCCTCTGTTGCACTCCTAAGGGTTCCATGGGCTGGACCAACTTTGAGCATGGGCAGTGCTGGTGCATCTGTCGAAAACATACCTTTCACATAAACTCACAACAGCCCAGAATCAGGTGTTGCAATGTCCTTGGCAAATTTATTCCACTCTCTGCTGCACAGTCAGTCTGCAAAACTGGGAATGTGGTACATCTTTGTTTCACTTGGACATCATAGAGATAAGTACATTCTAGGCTAAGCAGCAGAGGATCATGCAAAGTCCTCAGGAAAAGCTGTCTGCCATTTATCAGTTATTTAATGATGTAAAAAAGCCACATGAAACAAAAGATGATGGAAAAAAGGTTTAAAATATACTCTATGTGACACATTTTTGTTCCTACAATTTTTTCTTTTGAAACTTCATAGCTAGAAAAACTTGGTCTCTAACAGTTCCACCTACTTCTCTTGATGTTATAATGTATCCCATGGTAGTGACTTCCTGTAATGCTTTATAGTTTGTAAAAAAAAAATTAAATCACCAGATGACTTATAACTATGATTCATGTTATTGTTATTGCTCATTATTATCATTTTTCATATGAGAAAATGCCTGGCTATGCACTCTTCCTATTTTGAAAGAGAAATCTGGATCAGCTCTGAAGGCTCCAAATTCTGTTTATTATACTAGCTGAAACATGTATATTTCACTGTCATGTTTTTATATCCCTCCTGCTACTTTGTGCAAAACATACTTCTGCACTGACCAATTTGTGAAAATTCTGCAAGGCTTTGCTCTCTCTGCTCAATCCACTGATCCACTAAGTTTAGAAGCCTCATGTGGTGGTAGCCTTTATCCGACCCAGCAGTGTCCTCCCCCTCTCAGTACCACACCTAGTGCTGAGAGGCCTTTCATGGGGACCTGCCTTCACGAACTCCAATCCTAAGATGTCCTGAGTTTTAAGTTCTATCCATTCCTAAAAATATGTGAATTAGAAAGAGTCATGTACTACCTGCCTCTATGGCTGTTACAGCATAATAGTGTTTGACTGCAATGAAAAGCCACAGGAGATATATATGTAATAGCTAAACATGACAGTGATAAAGCAACAGTAATGAAAACCCTATTTTCATGTTGCAGCTGCAGTGAGTTTCTGCATAACTTTGACCAAGAGGCTTTCGAGGCATTTTGGCCAAGCCTTTTGAACCCCTGAGCTACTCTGACTGTACAACTTGATGGCAGAAAGTCTGCCAAGTGACATTTTGAACACAAATAACAGTCAAAGAAAGTAATCTTATGAGGACTCAGTCACTGTTGTTATCTCCTTGATTTTATACCACTTCTGAAAGACTAACGAGTTCTGCCTTTGGACATCTAGAAATGTTTTCCTGGTTTCTGCCATTGGATCTAATAAGTTACATTACCTTCCCCTCAAAAAGTTTGTCATCAGGTTTTTCTGTGACTCCATAACCAAAGGATATTGCTAGAAACACACGAAAGGTTCATGTTTGCATGAAAACCTCCCAAGCACTTTGTTTGGCTTTGCAGTGATGTCAATATTTATTGTCACTGTCACAGACCGAGAAAGAGTACACAGATACAGCCAGGATACTGCACTTGCAGTTTGTATAGGGTTACATGCAGTACTCTCCCTCTGGCTTTGAATTTAAGAGATATTGCATCAGAACTGGTGTCAATGAGATAAATTTTTCATTCAGCCCTAACACTGCTGGGAGAGGAAGGGAACCAGTGGCTGACATATCTGGGTTCCTGTTTCTTGCTTCACAGATACCAGCTGGGTTTGAGCCTCATAGGAGTGATGCTAATTCTGTAGTCCCACAACTCCCTTAAGTCAACATAAGCAAATGCTGATGCTAAATGAGGCAGTGCCAACTTCCCACTGACCCAATCAGTGTTTTCAATCTCCTTGCTTCCCCAGTGACTACAAATAGTCATATATACATATGGGAGGGGAAAAAAAAAAGAGTTTAATTTTAACCCAGGGTGTTGTCCTGTTCCCACTCACTGTGTGGCTGCATGAACATCTGGCAGATGGGAGAGAGAGATGCAAATGGCAATAAGCAGGCAGAGGACTGGAAGGTAAGCCAGGACTGGTTATTACAGTTTAAATGAATTCTGGAACTAGCAAAAAAATTGCAGCACTTGGGCAATGTCCCCTCATGGCTAAACAGGAGTGGAGGGAGGGTGTGCAAAAGCACAAGGCAGACATCCCTGCTTCATTATATCTGGATTAGGCAGATTAGATGAAACAAATTTTGTGACTCAGAAAATGCTATCAGACCTGTTTAAGCTAGGCTAAATGTACCTGAACAACCCCTTTCTTACAAAGTGCTTCACATTATCTATGATGACATCCAAAATGGTATTTTCTGGTAGAAACTACCTGTAGAAACTGGTAATTTCTAATAAAGCATAGCCTAGTCAAGATGCTCTTTTAAATCAAAAACATTGTCTCATCTTTTTTTTTTTTTTAAAATGAAAATCACTTCCCTTATGAAAAGTTTTTATGTTTCATAAAATTATATTGAGAATAATGTTTCTTAATAATGACTCTTATAGTGGCATTGCTTAAAACAATTAAATCAATTAGTTCAATAGAATTCTTCAACTGAACTGCAATATTTTGACACTATGAATGATTGAGTTTACTGCCTTTGCAGTTAATGTAAGATTGGTTCCTTTAGCAATTACACACTGATTAGTCCACAGCAAGAACATTTTCCATTACTCATCCCCCACTGCTATCAAAGGGCCTTTACTTCTCTCTTTAATCCTAAATTAACAGAGTTTATCAAAGTCCTTGCTCACTAGAACTCTTGGAGAAAATTGGATTTTGTATTTCACCTGTGCTAAAACTTCATCAAAATAAGAAAATCCAAGAAGTAATTAGACACTAAGGCACAGGCACCTAATATTTTTGGTTTAATTAAAAAACATAGTAGCTGTGGCCGTTCAGGAACAAGTAAGAGTTAATTCCAAAACAAATGAAAAATAACTGATGAAAACTGATGAAAAAAATAACTGTTTATCACAAAACAACATAAAAAAATCTCTTCATAGCCCAAGTAATTAAACTTCTGTCAAAGTGAGATAATTGTCAATCAAACTTTCAATTCAAACACACCTGCTAAAAATCAGAGAAAATAAGCCAGATATTTCACTCCAGTTTGAGCACTAACTCAGAAGTAAGTACAGAGGTTTGGCAGTAGCTGAGACCTTCTAATTCTATACAGTTGTAGAAGCACTCAGAAAAATCTCTAACTTAGAGAATTTTGTCTTTCTGAAGCTG
Organism: Chaetops frenatus; assembly: GCA_013400775.1. Classification (NCBI taxonomy): domain Eukaryota; kingdom Metazoa; phylum Chordata; class Aves; order Passeriformes; family Picathartidae; genus Chaetops; species Chaetops frenatus. Next base: position 8,981 of record VZTR01021703.1, on the reverse strand, counting down.
AAAACAAATGTATTTACCATGCTGGTTAAAATGGTACTTATTGAGAAAAATCTGTTAGCATATTACTTTTTTTTAAAAATGAAAAACCCCAAAGTACTAAAGGTGGCTCTTGACTTCCAGTGCAAAATTAATATTTTTTAAAATCAAATCCTATTAGTAAAAGCTTTTTCCTGGCTCAACAGATTGAATGTACATGGCAGGGAAGATTGTAAGCCCAGTGCAATAAGCAGGCACCGTTCCTGCAAAGACTCATCCTTCTTTACTCTGCTCTTACTTGTTGAAAATAATCAGAAATTAAATATACAGATATTGCTAAATCAGAGATGTACTATATATTTATTTTGTCATCATTAGTTTCCATTTCTTTTTTTTTCCTCTCAAATGTCAAAAACAGTTTAACATGATGTAAGTTTTTTTGCTTACTCTGCTTGACTCTGTTAAGTAGAGTTTGAAGTAAAATCTGGAAAACAACAATTTTTTGCAGGAAATTAAGGTTCTGCTTATATGTGCTGCATATTCATACACCACTATTGTTCATTATATTGTTTTGCAAACGTGCACAAATATAATAATTTCATAAATCTGAAAGCCACAATTCCCAGGTGATGACCATGACCCTAGAAAAAGCCTAGAGAAAACAACCTCTTTACAAGGCATACCTTGCAATAGATGTTTGTTTAACTGGAAATCCTCAAGAGCAGTTGCCCAGTGCAATGGTACATATTTGCTTCTGAATCCTTTCTCAAAGACACTATTTAAACATGTTGATAAACTGAGCTGGATTTTCCCCCACCTCCATTCCAGCAAAATAAGGAGACTCAGAAGATAAAATTTGTTTTGTTATTGCAAGTGGTGCTATGTGGTAAGTGAGAAAATTACTTTTTATAGTCCTATGTAATTATGAAGGTGGGAAATGCTTATTTCCTGTACAGATGCAATATCTATGTGCACTGCTCAGTGGCATTACTATTCGAAAATGAATATACTTCTATTTCTAGAAGTGTTTGTGTATAGAGCTCCTCCTTGTCCATATTTGGCTTGATGATAAAGATCTGCCACTCTAGCTTCACCACTTTGGCAAGAGGAAACAAGCATTTCTTGTATTGAGACTGTAACTCCAATTCAAGCTATAAGATGTGTTTCAGTCTGGTTCTGATTTATGTTAAGCTGTAAAAAACTGAGAATTATAACATGGGTTTTATTATACATGCAGTTGGACTAGCTATCACTAAGTTTCATGCAGCATCCTGAATAGGAACAATGATAACAGAGATCTTTCAAATGCCCCAGTTCTGTACTAAGTTTGATGCTTCCACCTAGAGGGGAAAGTTTGTGCCAGTCACGGTTTACACCTTCTTACTGGACACGTTTTAGCCTTTCCTCTGCCATTTTCTGGATGGGAATCCCTTCACCCAGCAAACAACTTCAATTGGCAGAAGAAATTTCTAAAGTGCTCCTTCTCTCTTAGAACAGTTTCTGCAACTATTCTAGCTCCAAAACCAAAGGAATTGGGAATGACCATAGCTGAGGTGGTGTCACTCATCTCCACCACTGGCCAATGATGTAAATTGTCAGAAAGGACTTAACTCAATGTTCCTTCTACTCCTGTGGGCAGCATTTTTGCATGTGACAAAATTCAACCTCTCATGGAGGAAGATCTGATCTCAGGGTACACTAAGTGACACAAAAATAAACTTTCTCGGAGTAGGAATGATATTTTCTATAATAAAAGAGAAACAAAAAAGTACAAAATGAGTCATGCTTCTAAGATGTGTGAAGTTCTGTAACACCTGTTTCAAACAAAACTAAAAATGTCCATTGGCCACTTACTCTTGTTTGCTCTGTGTTTTCACTTGCTTTGGAGTTTGTAAGCAATAAATCATAAAGTAGAAACATGGGCTGAATCCTGAGATATTTATTCGGACTAAAGACTTATTACTGGCAAAGGTCTGTCTGAGTAGCCTTTTCATACCCTAATTTTTTCACAGTAAAATGGAAATATACAAAAAAATCATATTCCTGCAGCATCCAGAAATTTTGCTTCTCTCATTTTCAATAATCAGAACATTACCCACTAATCTGCTTTAAAAGAAGGGTAAAACCATGCTTTCTAACAAGACTTGTGGTGAGCTTGAGTAACATAAGTTTATTCCTTAGATGCCAATCTTTGGTTTCATAGTAGAATTTTTTGCTTCTGGCTAATTTACCCCATCTTTTCTCATCCCCTGCAATGACTTTAACAGTAATTTCTGAAAAATTACTTTTAAATTTTCAGATCCAATTTCTGGATAAATTAAAGAAAAAAAAAAAGGAAAGTGAGCTGTGATAGGAATCACAGGTATTTTGTAAATTAAGATAATTTTTAGATTTCTAAGAAGGCAAGATGTTATACCTTTTTTTGCACTGTTTTGAAATTTTCTATTTACTTTGAAGAAAACTTGATGGTTTAATAGTGTATAGAGAAACTGTCCATGGTGGCTATGAAATCTTAATGGAATCATCAAGACCTAATGGTAGGCTATTATTACTACTATTTTCAAGACCCATCAGTGGTAGTAATGTGAGCCACGTTTTAAGACCTAATTTTCAGTTCTGACAAGAAGAAAAGTGTGACAATAATTTTCTCTCTATTTCACAATGATTTTATGAAAATCCGTTAGTGTTTGTAGAATTTTTTTATTGGCTAATATGCTGCATGAACATTCATCTTTTAATTGGATAGCTGAACTTAATGTAATATTCTTAAACAGTCTTTATATATTTCTTAATTACATGACTCGTATATTTTATTTTTTCCTTCAAACTCTGAACTTTATAGCATGATATGATTTAGCATCTGTTCTTTTACACAAGGTTGTGTTTTCCATGTTATGAAAGTGAAATTCAAAATATTGACAAGATGATGATTTTTTCCCTTCTCTATACTTTACACATGTGGATGATGATGAAAATCATCATACTGAGGTTTTGAATTTTTTGCTTTCTGGTGCTAAAAGTTCATAGTAGTAGATGAAAATAATGTCAAATTATGTACCAAGGATGTCTGTTGCACCACTTCCAATGTCTGGAATCTGTGTTTCTAACTTCACCTGAAATTTTCTGTCATAAGAATAAAGAAGGTAACATCAAGAAATTTTAGCCCCCAATGACTGTCACTAAGAAGTTCTGGATTTACCACTTAGCAAAAGCAATGAATATGTATTAATAACTTTAAAACAATCTATTGTGACTCAGAAATTGATACATACAACAAATGCTGTCATGCTGGTACAAATTTTTAACCATGGACCAAGATTTTTTTTAATCTCTTCTATGTATTTTAGTCTATACTTTTATCATCTCAAGGCTGTACTTTGAATGTGTTCCAAAGGTAATGAGCATTAGGAAGCCAGAATTGTCAACTATTTAAACATGTACATAATGACCACCTAGGGGATGGTAGGAGGTGGCTCTTAACACATTGCTCTGGTGAACCATGCTGTTTTTTCAAGACAGCTCAGATGCTGTTTTCTGGGATCTATTCATTAGAAAGACTCATTTATGTCTTATTATACATGAGATGGACAGAGCTATCAGGCTTTACCCTGCTGATATTATATGAGTATTCACCTTTAGAGTGTGAAAATTTTCCAATAAGGATCCTTAAATATAGAACTGATTTAATTAATTCCAGTCCTCCTTTGCTCCAGTTCTTTTGTGCACAAGTGAAGGAAAGACAAAAAGAAACAACCAGCTAACTTATTGTTTTAGGAGGATTTCGTTGTACATTGATTAATACAACTGAAGATAATTGATATGGAAAATATGAATACAGCATCCTAATAAAAGAAAAAAGATTAATTACTAGTCTTCTTAGTGATAATTCTTTTGAAATATGGGTAGGCTGGTACCTTAGCCATGTTCTACTCATAGGCAGATATCACAAGAAAATTAGAATTCATGATGTTCTACTATTCCTTTGTTTATGTTATTGGACAGTATTTTCAAAGATTTTTAGTGCTGCCACTTTTGACCCTAATACTGCAATGTCAGTTATTGTCTTTGGAATGAAGGCCTTACAGCAGAAGACTGAAAGGACATATCTAATCTTCTAGTGCTGTAGTATTTGATTTTGTGGAGATTGAGGTCCATCCTATGCAGGAACTGAACTACAAGTTGGGCAGTAACATCCAAATACTGTAGCATTTAAAACTTGGAGCCACTCCCCAAAACACCATCAACATTATTTCAACAATATCTGTGACTCCATTTAACATGAAGGGCCCTCATTTAAGCTGTGTTAAAGACTTAGCTTCTCTGGTTTATACCAAGGCAACATCCGAAACCTATCACAGCTCTCTCTTTCTGGCTATTGGAGTAAAATCTCAAAAAATAGCCTTCCCTTCTCATTACCAGCTAATGATGTACATTTATGATCTGAGTTTCTCCATCCAACCATGTTCTTCCTGACTTTTCAGGAAGATGTGTTTGTTCAGCCACACTGTTTATCCACTTCAGAAATGACCATCCACTCTCACAAGCTGACACAAAGCACAGGGGAAAGTGTTTCTCTTAAAAGTACAGTTTTTACAAGGTCAACATGAAAGCATACATGCAAGTCCCAGTATAATGATCAGACCTTACGGACAAGCTGGATAAACTTATTTGTTTTTTTATGGTAAATTTTGACTTTTCCACCCAGGTCGTTAAAATCTACTGCTTGAGTAAACACATATGTATTTAAAAATATTTTTGTAGCAGTGTTTCTTCAAAAATATTATTATCTGTTGTGAGATATTTTGTCCAATATAGATATTTCCCACAAAAGTTTGTTAAAGATGCCCATGAAAGGAAAACATTTAATCAGATAAACCTAAAAATGTACACAAGGATTGTCCTGACATGCAGAGGGTAGTTCATGGAGAAAAATATCCTCAGACAATTACTCACTCTTTTTCAAAGTAAATGATTAGGACAGTAAATAGGTGCCAAAAAGATAAAAGTATTTAATTACTTCCATATAAACCCTCATTTCTTAAATGTTACTCTGGAAAGTGACTCAATTCCTCAAAAAGAATGCACTGGGGTCTAAAATTTATATTTCTGATGCCATTGAATGAAATTGAATCATTAAACACAAGAACTAAGGACCTGATTCTCCTTTATACAGAAGCATCTTTATGTGACTGGCAGTACAGACAGGCTGTAAAACAAGTCCCGCAATTAATGCCTGGCTGAATGACCACAGGTACTGACTGGAATGGTGAAATGAATATAAACCCCCAAATTTTCCTAAAGATTTTTCTAAATGGGAAATCCCATAACTGTAATAAAAATTTCTAACCACTAAAGAATAGAAACAAATGCATTGATTTTTAATTTGGTTTTTATGACTGAAGACTTCAGAAAGGTATTGATGGTCTGCTAAAAACACACTGGAAGAGTACAAAGGGCTTCTGTGGGTTTGGTTTAGTAACAGTTTTCTTTGTTTTTTGGCCAAGTCATAACAGGAAAACAAGTATTTTTCATATAAATGCTGACATAACTTTACTAATAACACCTTTAACAGCGGTTGTTACAATGTGTATTTACTCAGGTACAGGATTAAATAAGAGATGTGAACTCACCATAGCAACCCCTGCATCACATTGCAGATATGCTGCTTCTAAGATACGGCAAATGTTTCTGAAGAAATACACATGAATATGAGGTAAACATCCAACAATTCCAAATTGTGTTTGAAAAACTCTTTACCATACAGTATAACAAAAAGCAGCATAACTTGATTGTCTGTAAATTAGTATATTACTGGATGGTATTTTCATTGTGTTATGATTTTTGGCTCAAAATCTAAGTTTAGATAATTCCCCAATTCACTAGAGCAAAAATAGTGATAAACACACAGTTGTGCTCCTCCTAAATATCTCTGTGAATCCTTACACTCCCTAGTAATCCAGGAAACTCACCTGTCTGTTTTGGGCAGAACATCCTGCTGATGTTCTGACATCTTGCAATAGTACCAATGTTCACCATAAGATATTCAGCAGAGTTTTGTAAATACAGTTACAGTTGGAAGTAGATTTTCTTCTAAAGTCCTTTTTTCCACACTTCTAGACATTTTACTGTTTCCTCTTCATTATCTCTCTGCATCTTGAATTTTTTTCCTTAAGTGTTTTCAATTTCACCTTCAGACCACTTAGGCAGTGCCTAAGGTGAGATCCTGATGATATCCAGTGGGTTGCTATACCTCCTGAAATTAAGTTTTTGCTACTGTATCTTTCTTATACTTTACCCAATAATTCATGGCAGAATTTACTCCTGCAAGGAGAACTAGGTGATCATATTGATTGTTTTCTTTCTTGATATTAAGCAACCATATTGTCTCTTCCCAGATTTCCCTTGCAGAGGGGGAACACCTATTTTTTCACATTGCCTGAGATGACTGATAAAGAAGACAACAAGTGTTCTGTTCTGCCACATAAATTTGTCTCCATAAACTCTTTTGTCACTGTTCAAGGTTTTGCCTCTGTGGTACAGAAATGCAGGAACCCTGAATAAATTTAAAATATTTTTAATAGCATAGGCAGAGGTTTAGTTAAAACCTCAAAGCATTTTATTAAGCCCAAAAACCTCATTGTCAATCTGCATGTCTACATTTTATCAGAAGGAAATGGTTTTTTATTCTTACAAACTAACAAGCTTGGTTATTGAAGATGTTAAAAAATATGTTTAAAAATCTACTAATAAAATGCATCCCCTCATATGCAATTTATTTTTATTACAACACCACTTCCCCATTGGTTTACTATATTTTTCCACAGAGGATTATTTATACTTGGGGTAAGGGGTTATGTGCAGTAACTGAGTGGTTGGTCCCTGGTGTTTCTGTGCACTGGGAACATGCCCTGGTCCCAGGTAATCCTGGTTATGATGGGGTTCAAGGGCTCACCTTTCCCATGAGCTGGGCTCCAAGTGCTGCTGAGTGGAGCTCCTGCCCTGGCTCTGTGTTCCTTGGGATGATACCTTCATCCTGGTGGGAGCTGGGGCTGAGTGCCCCACGACCTGGGAGAAACGTTTGACTTATACTCCCACCAGGACTGGTGGCCTCCTCCCAGCTGAGCTGTGCAATGAGCTATATTTAATCCCTGGTTTTTATTCCCTTGCCATGGTTATCTACTGGTGCAAAACATGCAGCTGCTCAGGTGAGAAGGGATAGTTCAGTCGGTGAAACCCTGCCACTAAATGCCTGCCTGGGAAGTTGTGTGACAATATCCACCTTTGTTATCATTCAAAACTTTCTTTAAGCTGCTCACTGTGCTCAGTTTTGACTGTCCCTTTGCTCAGCTTAGGGATAATGTTAATTGGCAGAGTTTGTCACAGGTTATTTGAGCTCTCCCTTGGCTTCTTTACATCTGTAGTCTTCTTAGGTTTTATTTTTGGCTTGTTTGTGATTGGTTTTTTTTTGGTTTTTTGCCTGGCAGATTGATTCAAGATACACTCAGTACAAGTTTACAAGCTCCCAAAATGAGGAATTGCTGGTTGTGGTCCTCAGATGACTGAAATGATAATAATAATATGGCCAAAATACCTTTATTTTAAAAAAAGGAACATTTTAGATTACTTCTCATGACCAACTTACTGCAGTTTAAGTGATGGAAATAGCTTAGTCACCAAGGCATTGAGTTTCTTATATTAAATTGAGACCCTTGTGATTCACTATCAGAGGGTTATAACCATACTTGTACTTGCTATTGTAAATCCAGATCTCTAAACCCTTCACAAAATTTATCAAAATGAGTCAAATCTCTGCCTAAATGGCTCTCCAAACAAGTGTGATCAATGTGTACCATTTTCTGAGACTTGTGACAGTCAACGGTGTGATGTGGCCAGTACCACGATTAGTTGTCTTTGAGACCCTGCATTTAACAGAGTTTCTATATATAACTATTTCTATTTATTGAAAATAGTGTTTGCCTCCAGGACAGACCAGAGCTTGGTCTTTGGTCTCTGGATCCACTGGGAAGAGCCCTGTATGTCTCCCACACCCTGCCTTTTCCCTGTACAAAACAACAGTGGTGTGGAGATGTGGAAATAGTTCATGACTTCCTGCTATACATGTTGCTGTAGATATTCACTGGGTGAACCCATTCATTAAAAAGAAAATCACATCCACTCCCCTCATTATCATTCCCTCACAAGAATGTATTTAATCTTGACTTTTTCCCCACCTGCCTTACTCCTGATAGAAGCGATCTATTCCACATATTGCAACCTGGTGTTAAAATTACTGTTTTATAGTGCTTATTGTTTTATTTTTCTTAAAATTGAATTTCTTAGGTTTTTTTTAATAGGAAGAAAAATCATCAGCTTTGTAAAATGAAATGTCAGCATTACATGGCTCAGAGAAGTACAATGAATCTTTTGCTATTGCAGATTCCTCAGATTTCTGGACAGCGTGACATTTCTTGCTGTATCTGTGTTTTTACATAGTGTTTTCAATTGCAATATTTGAAAAAGAAAGTTTTTTTTCTCTTTTGCAGTGGACAGTTCTGTTGGACATCATATAGTAATTCCTCATCAATTGTGCTTGAAATAAGCAGGCATTAATGACTGATATAACATTGTATGGCTCACTGCTGCTCCTCACACCACCCAAGGGAATGGGACACCCTGAGAGATGAACAGATTTAGAAAATGACTAAGCTTCTCTCCCAGATTTGTACAAATGGTCTCTTTTTAACATTGAACTTCATGATCAAATCTGGAAATTCACATTTCTTCCCTTATTTATTTTCTTTAAAACTTTTTTGGCTTTTGTTGTGGTTTTTTGGGGTTGTTTTTGGTTTGATTTTATTTTTGCACAGGGTTTGTTTGTTTGTTTGTTTCAGCTATTTGATTTAAGGGAACAAAGAGATCAAATAATCCTCAGGTATTTTTCTTACTGGAAAAAGTCTGTGTGAGTTCTTTTATTATCCTTTTCCTTGCCACTGCAAGAAAATTTC